>BOPP01000043.1:3622283-3651708 GCA_017312745.1 Gryllus bimaculatus
TCCTCCCCCCCTCCCGCGCGCAGTGGACGAGCCCCGGATTTGCGACGAAAACATTGGAGGTTCTCGTACCGGCTATGCCTATGGCTCTGGCCTCTGACGGTGGCTTTCGCAAATAGCCTATTGCCTACGGATTATCGGCTGTTGACCCATGCCAATAGGTTTGTAGCTATGCTGTTCCCTCTGAAGCATCGTTGTCCCAGGACCTAGCGTTTGAATTCAGATGGGGTGGATTGTCGACACTTAGATAGCTGGGTCGGATCCAGCCACTGTCTGCAAGAGAAAGTTCGCCGCTGGCTCTGGATGGTAGTTACCCGTCGTTTCCCGGGACGAATGCCGGAGCACGAATAGGGCAGGATCTGCACGCCGTGCATCTTTAGTCATCCTTGTCCCTTCTTCTCCTTTAAATACACTCTTACAATAACGTGCCTAACACTACCACACATATCGAGACGCCAGTCGCAAGTTGAGAACTTCCGAGGGGGACTGTGCCCCGCTGGGGGGAGATATCTGGAGGGACGACCGGGGACCGCGCGCGATATTTCCTTGCACTTCGTTGTCCTATCATCACCCCTTACATATACACACACATACATGCACTACACTACCACATATGGTGGGAGACCGTACGGGAGCTTAGAGCTTGACCCGGCTGGGGCGCGCCCTGTTGACGGGGGGGGGGATAACCCCGCTAGCCAACGGTAGGTCGGCGCCGGATCTCATTCGCCATCCAACGAAGGAAGATAACTTCCACCTTCCAGGGAAACGTGCACAATGCTTACGCGACTAATGACATCACTTGACGCTCCCGGAATCACTAATCAATCAAGTCAGATCAAATTCCGAGCTGGCCATTGGGAATTTATTTTAACACAACAAACAGTTTATATTTATAAAATAAATACTTTAAAGTATAAAAATGTAAATGACTCTAAAATTAAGTTAAAATTATGCATTTTTCTAGGATAACTAAACGATTTATTATTAAAGAAGGGGAGGGTAATATAATAGAAAGAAGATATAATGCATGGTTTTGAATTTGTCTTATTTGTTTACGTATTCGTTTTTATTCTTTGTATAAATATTAATAATGTAACATATCTTGTTTGATAAAGGGTATGTTTACAATTTTCTGTGTCAAGAATGTCTTAAACATATTCTGGAAGCTCCCTTCTGTTGCACATCACAGGGATAGCAGGATGCTGAGGCGCGTTCCTGACCTTTCACCGCCTATCTCAGGCGTCGGGGGCCAATCGCTTACAAGCGTTCCGCGAAGTCACGGAGGTTAAACAAATTAAAATACAGGGGATCCTGGATGGGTGATCATCGGGAAACGTCGTAGATCTAACGGCGCCGACCCCCTGGCCTTAGGGATGAATTAACAGATAATTAGTGATGGTGAATGTTAATTCGGCCGACGCCAGTATGTGGCTGAGAACGTTGTTACGTAGGGGAAAAGCTCAAACACCCCAGCACCAGATGAAGGGTGCAGGCCTCTGACGGCCCAGCCCTTAGCCTCACCCGGCCCGGGCCATCTCTCCGCCTCCGGCCGTGCACCACCAAACCCAACGCTCACACGCACACAGGAACTGACAAAATTAGTATTTTTTGGAGCGTTGCGAAAAATTCTGGTTCATTTCGGGGAGTTCCATAAAATGCATTAAACAGCGCTTAGTCTGATCGAATTGGCTGGCGACAGACAGAATCTCGATTTGTTTACCTTTAGCACTTATTGTTTTTTTACTTAATTATTCAATATTCATTATTTATCTACAACATATCAGTTATCTAACATCATGACGTTGTTTTCCTTTAGACATTGAAGAACATTATCTCATCAAAATCTCCATGAAGATATCCCCCCCCCTTCATCCAAAATCTTCCATAGCATGAATTACGTCATTATCATACGATGGGCAAAGAAGCGATCTTGGTAACAATAAAGCATTATAACGAAAGCAATAAGTCACGTATTATCGTATCGTTTCTGTATTATTATTATTATTATTATTATTATTATTATTATTATTATTATTATTATTATTATTATCATTATTAAATATTTTTCATTAAAATATATCAGTTGTTTTAGAAGCACTTAACGCAAATAGCGGATTGCAGTTATAGTAGATATTGGTGTTTAACTTACTAAGAAATTGGAAAACAATGGTCATGCATTTTTATAGTATATTGTTTACGTGATATTCGATTATGAGAGCAATTTCTGAGAAGTTGCTGCGTGGATGTGAAGAATATTCAGAAATAACTATAAATCAGAAAATGTGTTGTGGCTGTCTTTTTGTACTTAATGTGTTACGAGTTGTTTACAAATAAGTAGTATCACAGAATATGTTATGGACTCTCGTCTTCAAGAACTGATTTTTGTCCACCAAAACCGAGGAAGAGCCGCACTGTGTTGAGGGCAGCGCGGTTCTCCAGGCGCTGGCTGGATGTTCTGCGTTAAATATGAGCGCGGCGGGCACTGTTGCGCCGAGCGGAGGCCTGTAGATGTTCCGACGGGCACCTCCCGCCCACCTCTTCGTCCCTCCTTACGGCACCAACCCCGGCTTTCTCTTCTTCCCGGCGCCCTTCCGCACCATTCACCTCCCCTCTCCGCGCTCCCCCCTCCCGGCCTTTGACGCCGCTTCGTGCAGCCCCCGCGGCGACGCTCTGTGCGTTTCAGTAAATGTTCCGTGGCCAGAACATTGCATTGAGAAACGTCCTTTTGCGTTCCGTTATCGGCGACGTAGCTGCAATAAATATGCAAATTTTTAAAAAAGTTCCCCCTTGTAACCTGTGAGCTGGACGTATATATCTCGACTTCCACTTTCCGACTTTATCGTCATCCCTCTTACCGCATTTTATCTCCCGACACTTCATTCTCGGCATCTTGTTTAAATTTAAAGGAGCTTTATGGAATGAAATGAGCGAGGGCTGCGTTAAAAATCGCGGAGCCAGCGTCGAGTGTCGAGCCCCAGGCACTTGACGAAGAGCAGCGGGGCGGGGAGGGGGCCAGGGAGAGAAGGGAGGGGAGGCGGGGCCCATACGAGTGTCTCGGAGCACGTTTCAGGTCAAGAGAGCTCGTAGCGTCGGCCATGCTACCTGCGCTTCACGCCGCCCGTATTAGACGATTTTGCTCCTGTTGAGAAGGCCGAATGGCTCTTGACTAGCATTGTGGAGAACTCGGATTAATTCCTGCCCAAGTGGAGTTTTCGGACTGCGTGGTCTCGTGTGCTGTTGGATACGTTCACCCAGGTCAAACTGTAGTTTGTTTGATGCAATCGAGAGATTCTCTAGAGATTCTCTCACCGCTAGTTTTTAATCTATCAAGGCTTGGATTTGAAAACTCGACTAGTGCTTTGATAAAATCAAATTAAATGTTGTTTCGGTCATTGAAAAACAACTAATTTGCTTTTTTGCATTGTCGCGGACAATGATTTCTCAGTTAGTGATGCATAGAGAAACAATGTTACGCTGATATGTTACGAGTAAAGTTTTTCTCCTTATACTTACGTGTTAAGGTAGTAAATCTATGGTAAATTCTGTATTTTAATGAAAATTATTTTTTCGGCATTTATCTCACTGTAGTAATATGGGAAAATCCTTATTCATTTCAGTGAATATAGCCATACATTTGATACAAGTAAGCTTAGATTCATTCGTTTAGAGACAACAGAAAGAGAAATATTGTATCTCAACCTTGCAAAAATCGAAGTCGTATTGTACAACTACGCTGTACAAAGTCAAAGAAACCACTATTATGTATCAAAAACTATTTCATCTATGAAGCTTCTACTCACAAAAGTATCTCCGAGAAATGGGATTTAGCATAATCCAAGGCGAGCGCACGGGGCACTACTCCAAAATTATACCCATTTAAACTGGAATGAGCCTTATATAGTGCGTCGAAGCATTTGATTGCAGTACAGCGCATATGGAGAGCGTTGCCACTTCTCAGCAGCGTCTACACACAGCAGTCGCTAAAAATAGACCAATGGATATGACCTTGGCATCAGACGTGAAAAAACGAACGCGCTAGCAATCTGACATCGGTTCTTAGATCATAGAAAAGTCTAATTCTAATACCCCTTAACACTTCAAAATTTGAGTAGTGTCTAGGTTTTACATGGTGTTCTACTACACGGAGAGAAATGTTTAGTTCAAACAAGTAACATGTAGTAGATTCATCTAAACGGTATAGTACATTTTGAAAGAACAAAAAATGCTTAGTTATGTTCTCGAAACTACTGTGTAGATAAACACACTAATACACGTATGCCGTGACAAATGGCATGTTGAAGAGATAACTAAATTAATCGTTGAGTTGATTGCGTTGAATAATCCTTTTTATTACGTAAAGCAGGTAGCAACTGGGGTTCTGGAACGTCCATCCGGCTCCGTGGACTCGAATTTCCTTACCTCTATTACCTGAGTGACCTTAGACAAGCAGAAGAGTTACGAAGGCAGGCTGCTGACATTTGGTACCATTTGGTATTTCTACCATTATTTTTGAATATAGTGTATTAATTATTATAAACGAATGAAATACTAAACACGCCATTTATATACCGTGTAATTCTATATAGAGCGTTGAATTTTCATACTTCACGCAGGTTCTATAATCTTTGGAATTGGTCAGGTAGCTCAGAACGCGCGCTTACTAAAGTGTTTAGTAGTGTGACGGCATGAAACAGATCTTCGAATGATTTTATCCACGAACCAAGTGTAGTACCTCTGACAATTCCCTTTGTTCGTCCACTTACGACTTTGAATTGTCTGATTTACTAAACGAAACAAAATTATGTTTAGGGAATCTTACTACAGGAGTAATTGTATTTATTGTGTGATCGCTTACTAACATTTTTTGTACATTCTACTTCAACATTTCTGTCAGCGCAGCTGGCAAAATGTTGAAAATATTTGGTGCACTTCTTTCCAACAGCGGACGTCCCGCGGAAGGGGCACTGTCATCCCAAGGACGAATGCCACCGACGTCTCAGGGTTTCGCCAGTCTGTGAATGGGAAGGTCACGGAGGACAAATTTATATTTCCTACTTTTGTACCAATGAGCAAGACGGGATTTCGGGAGAGGGTCTCAACCTTTCTTCAAATCTTTCGTACCACTTTCAAGCCTGGAAAAAGTTAGAATACCATATGACAAAAATCACTTCCAAACATTTTAAATAGATGACTTAATATCTGAAATTTTAGATCCTATTTATGAAAAAGATATATTGAATTATAATTTATAAAAAACAGATCTTTAGATGATAATTAAAACTGAAATATCAATTGCAAAACAAACAGTAACGAGGCTTGCATTGTCGTTTCGCGTGAATGACGACATCGTTATCAAGATCAATATATCTTATTTTCAGTATCAAGTCGTTTTACAGGACCAATTTAATCAATCTTTAAATGTAAAATAAAGGGAAAATACCTATTTACATGGGTAAAATGACGTAGATGGAATCAGATACTCGAAGGCTTTGTGTGGGCAATTCATAATATTGTAACGTTCCTCGTGGTGAATTAAAACCAACTCAATATTTAAACAAAGAAGGTTTATTCGTGAACAATCATACACTAAAATCTACTTGGTCTATTTACAGATATATTACAATTAATTATTTTTCTTTACACACGACTCGGTTCTCTTGATGATTTATTTACACAGTTCACTTCTTACACACTATTTATTTATACTGTTCTCTTCAGCCAGTCAGCTAGTCCGATGCTCTGTCCACGGTCCACTGCACTTGACCCAATTCCCTGCGCAGACCACACTTCACTGCGCACACCAGGGTCCACTGCACTGCTGTTTACCGCGATGCCCACTTCACAGCTCAGCTTCCACTGCAGACTTCACACTGCTGACTGCTGTTTCCCCACTGCACCACTGCTTACCGCGATGCACCCTTCACAGCTCAGCTTCCACTGCAGACTTCAGACTGCTGACTGCTGTTCAACCGCTGCACCACTCTTCACCGCAATGTACATTTCACAGCACAGCTTCCACTTCGGACACACTGACGGACTGACTGCTTCTCTGCCTCTCACTGACGCCTTACTACCCACTGACTTCTACTCACGTCTTCTACTAACTGACTCGCGGCCGCCGGCAGCGGCGCATTTATACCTGCCCGGCGCTTGTCTCCAGGCACCCAGCACATTCTCGGCGTCTCCCGCGGCTCGCGGATAGTCCGGAACCGTCTAGTTCGGGGGGAGGGGGGGAAGGCAGATGACGCAATCCGCGCGCAACGAATTCCGGCATGTGATGCAATATTCGTAACAATATTCTTTTCGAACATCCATTCAAAAATTCACCAGTCTTTGCATTTGAATGCATATTTTAACACACAATTTCTGGTTGAATGACTTTTACATTAATATTGTTAACTGTTAAATTTCTAATTCATTTTTAGGTATGTTTATATGCATTCCACTGTTTTTAATAAGTTTTAATTCAATAATAAATAATTCACTGTTTTTAATTCAATAATAAATATTCTATTTTTCCTTCCACGTCGCCTGTTGAGAGTCGCTGAGAAGTATTCACGATAACTGAAGGACATGAGATGTTCGTTCCGAGCGCACTAAATATTGTTTTCATTACCGTCTAACTCAAGAACAATAATTTATAGAGAAATGTGGTTGGTCTCATATCAAAACTTGTACTTCTCGTGTCATTCCATCCTTTCCTGCCTGGATGTTCCTGCCTTTCTTCAATAATAAAAAAGTTTTTCGCATAGTGAAAATTTAAGGTCCTGAAAATGTAGAAGCGAAGTCTTGACTATTATAAAATCATCTCCATAGAAGTGTCCTAGAACACTCCTAGAGTCTATGATATGGCATAAATCTAAACTGTCAAAAAGCAATGAGAGACATAAAAAAATCAAACGTTTGGTTATTATAATTTAGATTAAACTTTTGCTTTATACGGGCTCGATGAAAGTCACGATAAATATTTAGTTGCTGAAAAATTCAAGAGTGTTGCAATCAACGAAATGATATGATGTATATTAAAAGGAGTTTTATTAACCAACATTTGCAAGGTCTAATATGTGAAATACGATAGTTTTTGTACCAATACCATTGAAGAATTATCCAAGAACCTATATCTACGTTTTGAAGAATGCGCTGAACTAACCGAACTTATTAACACTGACAAAAATTAAATGAAAAGAACGAGTTGCTAATTGCATGGTTTTGAAAAACGCAATCCAGTTCATTTAAATGCAATGTAGGCCGAAGTGTACAAGACAAATTAAAGAAGACGCGTACAGAGAGATTAACATCTTTATTTAGTAGTCGCATCAACTTTAAAGGGTTGTTATTTTTAATGTTATTAAGAATAATAGTGCGTGCGTGAAAGAAAACTAACATACGATATTAAAACCATCGAGAAAATAACATACGATATTAAAACCATCGACTCTAGCTAGGTTGAATTCAGCCGCATTCTGAAAGAGAATTCTAGCGTTCGACTGCTCTGAACCGACCGCTAGAATACTCCTTCAGAGCGCGTTCATGCTGTCCAAGTTGTTCATAGTTTCTCCGATCAACACCATGTGAAAGCCGGAGCAGTACCGTGACGAACGGGCAACGCATCGCACGCCACCTTTCCTTCCTTTTTCTTTTCGTGCCTTCACCCCTTTCACACACACACACACACACACACACACGTGCACTACATTATCACTCTCATCGAGAGTCCAGTGGACAGCTTCTATGTAGTGCCGGCCGAGGCGGTGTGATTAAAAAACCACGCACTATTCTTACATGACTAATAACCTTAGCAGTTGGCACGCTGGAAACACTAATTAACCAAACAAGAATATTTGACTTGCGAAGACTTTGCTCTGAAATTAACAAAAAAAAATTGGAAACAGCGAGGTGTTACTTTCACGTAAGATGTGATAACATGGAACTGGAAAAGAAGAAATCTTGAAAAGATTAGTATTCTTCAAAGAAGGCTGTATGGAGAGAAGACTGATTTTCGAAACATGTACAATAATTCTTGCAGTCAAAAGGTTTAGAAACAATAATTTCCAAAGTATTGCTTCAAGAATAGTGAAATATCTTGCTTCGGAAACCGAACCCTTTCACTATAGTGGTAGGTGTAAGTGAATGTGTTTCAGAACAAGCTGATGAGAAAGTTCATGGTACTTATAGGTAATGCGATTTGGCTTTGAAAATCGAAACAAAAAGAAGACACAAACTTTACACAACAACAATCCATTTAATGTTTTGCCCAATACATTTACATCAATGATCCACTGAATGGCGCATCTCCTAGAGTTTCCCCGCGTGCGTGCTACTCTGCGGCCCACGCTCCGCTGTCTTTTTGCTCAAGTCCGAGAACATCTCGTGCAGCAGACGGCGTCATTTCCAATCGCAGAGAAGCTGCAGCCGCGAAGCCAGCTACTCCCCGAGCAACTTGGCGCTGTTGGGTCTTCTCGGCTCTAGTTCTCGGAGAAGCCGCCCTGCACTCCGCCTCCCTCCCTTTTGCCCTCGTCACTTCGGAGGCGAAGTTTCGCCTTGCGCGCAACCTGCCGTAGACTCGATCGACTGGCATTGCGACTATCGATTTATGATTCTTGCTCTGCAACTTCTCCATCCGTGTTCACGGTTGGTATGGTGTTCCCTGCCGAGTATCAAAGTGCAATCAGTGAGTGAGTGTAGTATGTGTATTTAGTACTTCCGGACATCTTAACGTAATTTTTATGTGAGAGTAGTGCATGTTATACTGCAGGAAGATGTGGTGATCTTTTCCTGCTGAAATGCGAGATTCGGAGTCATTGACCTGTCTGTCTACATTCGTCCTCCAAATGTCTCCTCCCAGAGGGGCACCGCCCCGGGCGAGAGAAGGTCTAAGCCTAAGACTGTGGTAGTGTGGTGAATGTAAATGAAAGTGTGTATGTGTGTGTAACGGGCGGAAAGTGGACAAAGATCAGGAATGGAACATCGTGCGAGTTACGTGGCTCATTTGGTAAGGTACTGCATCAACAGTTCTTAGTATCGATCGGAGAAGACATGGAAATTACTATCAGAGCAGCCGACTGCTATAATTCTCCTCTAGACAGTGGTTGAATTCCATATAGCTATGTAATAGCGTCTAAATTTTTCCACCGTTGTGACTCGAACCCACGCATAAGTAGCATTCACAACCTTTCTGTTCTGGATGATACTGAGCCGACGTATGTTGTCACCGAACCAACGCGTTCCATAAAATTTCTTAAATTCCATGCGTTCGTAAATAGCCGAATGATAAAAATAGTTGTATGATAACCCCAACTTAGTGGCATTTTTAATAATCACAGGGTGTTATTACAATGATTAAGAGATATTTATAATATATTTATAATATTAAATAAATGAGTTGTCTATCTCACTTAATATGAGACATATACTGGGATATTGCATGGAAAACGCATATTATGATCTAGCCCGATTGCCGATCAAACCCGAGGCAGTGCCTTGAAAAGCGACAAAGCTGACCAATGAGCTACCGTGAGGGCATTTGTTAGCATACTACACATGATTACCAAATGCACGAAGATTGTTAACAGTCTTGAGAGGTCAATAAATTAATATTTTGTAGATTTCCATCAAGGATTATTGTTAACATAAACACAGAGGAAAATAAGAGTGGCGTTTTTAAGAAAATTTTGAAAATGAATTTCTTCTTCTCAATATGGCGAATAATTAAGGAAAACGTATGCAATTAAGGTTTCTGAAAGGTTCCAAGAATATTGTTCTGGGCGATAAGGCAATATTCCTACGTCCAATACTATACCGAGGTATCATGTGATTCCATAACGCCTAGGCAATCTGTTCGTGCATTTCGGGGCAGTGGAGCAGCTGAACGTTTTTTGTCGTTTGAGCTTTGCAAAGGAAATAATACTCTCTGAAGCACTTTGTCAAAGGAAAACAGTTTCCTTACTTGAGAGGAAAGGACTCTTGCCGCCACCCATCAACTTGTTGAAAGTTAAAAATATGGTATTACTGCTTTCCGGACTCGTGATCATCAAAACGTTCGTAAAAAATGATATATGAATCTTTTTATGTACTAAAGGCTACGTCTTGATTCTACGACAGCTTTCTTCTCTCTTCTCCTATTCTGTTTTGTGTTGGTTCGAATCCCCGGCTCGTCTTTCAGTCCTCCTTACTTCTTGATTAGTGTTCTTTCCTTTGCATGCTTTGCTTCCGTTCTTTGAGACTTCTTTTCATAATTTTCCTTCATTATATTATGAAATTTATAAGTATTTTAATTGTATTTTCGTTTTAAATTCTCTAAGTATTTTATATTTTGAATTGTGTTATTGGGAATAATCGGAAATGCAATGGAAAGCTAATTTTTCTGCAGATACCGTAGATAGTATAAGAATAAATGTAATAAATCTTAAGTTCTTTGTAGTTTCACTGATCTTCACTTACAGTTAATGGAAATTCTTCATTGCATATATCCTTACAAATGTAATGAGCGATACAGCAACTTTTTCAATCTGGATCTCATTAACATTCACGATATTTATTTTAAAGAAGTGTTATGATGCGAGGACTAAGATGCCAAAAACTTACTCATACCCCTAGTATGCGCCTTTCAGGTGTGGTAATGATTGCCTTGGCGATATTATACTGTAAAGTATGCACTACTTTCAATGCTAATTGCGCCTGTCAAAGCAACCCGGTGTAATTAACGAAAACATTCAACTCTTTAATATATTTATCGAACTTTCAATCTACGCTGACGCATTAGCTGTGGCGGATAGCTTAAGCAATATGTCTGTGATCATGCAACATTTTGAGCTGTCAAACTGTTTGAAGTTTGTCAAAGAGCCGGGCGTTGAGGTATTTACGAGCCCAGGCCACTGCCAGGCGTGCCACTACCACGACACGATGGCCTGCGCTGTTCCTCGTGTTCGCCGACGCCTCCGCGTTAACGAGAATCTTTGTAAGGAAGACCGTCAGACATACGTGCTCTTGACGGGTTAAAACGCATAGTTCGAGAGGAGAAAATTAAAATCTAGGAAACTATATGAGTGATGGTCGAATCGATATATTTCATATAAATACAACTGGCACTCAGGCAGCCTTACTATATGCAGCACATAGGCAGCATAGACCTTCACGTCTTCCACTTTTTCCACGATAAATAAATAAACACAAATCTGCCAAGCCATACCTTATTTAAAGTCAGAGGGCACAAGTGCTAGATCATTAATATAATCCTATTATGAACCACTACTGACGGGAATTTACGTCCTTAATACAATCGTATTGTGAATATCGCTTTATGAATTGATATATTTACATTTATATATTGTCAAATGTAAAGTTGTGAACATTCCACTCCATAGTATACACATGTGTGTATATGTATTCTTCCTTATATATTATTAATTCGTTAAATTATCGGTAGGCTACGCCAAGCTGTGCACAATAATACATTATTATTTAGTTATCAAAATACATACAAATTATTAATACAATATGGTATGAAAACCATAACATATTAAGATCATATAATATCATTTTACTGTGTGGAATTACGAATTTATTTCTAATGATTTATCTGGGACGAATGTTCAAACACAATAGCTTTTTTATATGTTTTCTAGTTTGCTCTAAATGTAAGCTATTAACATTTGTGAGAGAGAACGCAGCAGTGTAATTGGAATTGACCACAACGACGGAAACGTCTTAGTAAATAGTAAATGTTCCTGTTGGTCATCTGAAAAATATATCTTCAACAATAAGCTACAGTAACCTTGCAAATTGTGAATAATTCATATAAATCATTCCTTTTGACGTCTCCCTAAATAATATTAGCAAAAATTTACACGTGTATGTGCAGTGTGACAAGGAATGAGCTGGAAGTCTAATTCCAGCGATGTCATCACCGATTTTGCCGCTGTTTTGATCATTGTCGCTAAGGTAAAGGCAATTATGGATAATTATCGCTAGGGTTAAAGGCAATTATAATAAAAGTCCTTGTGTGACTTCAGCCCATGTTATAGTTGCAATGGTTATAGCAATAAACCAACTTCATTGTTCTGGTAGATGGTCGTGGCTGCGACATGATGCACGCGGCAGCGACGACTGTCACGGCGATGACTTTTTTGATTCTGTAAGCCTTTTGGTAGTGGTCGCTGTCGATGACGTCACTTTCATAATTAGCTCTGCCTGCACACAACACTTGCTGACACTTTCACGAAATGCCGCTGTTTGACGAACGCTTGGTTCCGAAGTTCAATGCTTTCCTTGTTTCGAACCATGCGTAAGACATATAAAAGATGATTTGCTTCGAATCCTTAAACTCTCCCTTGAAGTGTGCAAAACTAGGTGGCTCCCAACGTATATCTTAACTATATTATCCTTAAATGTAGTTACTTCTGAAAATAATAGTATCCAAGCGACTCTCACTGTGTTCTAATTGAAAACTATTATTTCCGCAAAATAGTCTTGCAAAACAAACTGAAAAAAAAAGAATCAATACGGATACAAGAACCAACACACATTGAGCCGCTGCCACTGGCACTGCCGCTCCAGGTTGCCACCTATCATTTTGAGAATAATCCCAAGACATCTTTCCAGTTTCAATGAATTCGTGCTAAAAATAAAGTACGAAGCAAACGAAAATATCATTCCATTTGCACCATCGGCACCTGTGCACCATCGGCGTAGACTTACTAAATAACTATTTATTAGTGTTATTCTTAACTGTTACTACGTAATACCTCTTACGTATTACCGTTTTAGGTGACTCAAGGCATCAATGGATGTCACTGCAGTGTCTGGGGGATGTCATAGGGTTCAGGTTCTGAGAGTGGCAGGTTCTGAGAGCTAGATAGCTGGGTGTATTTCGACCATTGCCTAGAGAAGACGTTAAGTGACCGAATGCTCGGATTGGTAGTTTTCAATGGTTTCTCGTATGATACCAGGCGAATTCCGGATCTGTACACTAACAAGCGAAAGCCGACCGTGATATTTCCTTCCTCTTCCTTAACTTATTTTTACCGTCATACTTACACACATTTACACTTCCCTGCACTACACTGTTTGGTGACGAGTCTGAAGCTTAGGCCTTGTGCTCCGCGGTGGAAGATATCTTGTTTGGGAAGACCCGAATAGTCGTCGTGTAGATCGGCGCCGGATCTCGCACTCCAGCTGACCAAGATCACGGCCACATCCTGAGATAAAAACATACACTACATTAATGGACTAATGTCCTTAGCAATCGCGCGTCCGGAAACGGTAATCAGTCACTCTTACGTACTGTTACGTAATTAACTTTTGCATACTATTACGCGAGTAACTATTTACCTACTAAATAACGTTTTACGCCCTATTTTGACTTATTACTGCGGATCATTCTGTAATAATGTAGGGTAGGCTTCCCGCCGAGCAGTTCTGTATGTCGGGTCTGAGGGGCCGCATCAACGAGGGCTGGAGCGTAGTGATGCAGGTCCGTCACTTTCACGAGAATTAAGTTTTAATTCTGGTGCAGCGTGAGGCAGTGTGATCTGCAATGAGATATGCTGATGTTGTTAGCAATTTCCTAAATTACTTCTATATCGAAATAATTGCAGCATACTACCGGAGGGCTTGTCGACTGCTTGTATAATACATATTATGAATTTCATGTGGAATTCGTAATTTTATTGCTAAGAAAACCTAATTTGAAAACATTTTTATGTATTTGTTTAAAATTTTACTGATGGATTAATCCGACGATTACCAGGGACCGATGTTTCCCACTAGTGGAGACTCTCTGTTTAATTATTATCTGCACCTGCGGGTAAGGAAGACGTGAGGCGAGCATGGTATATTCCCTTCACCGTATATAGGATAGTTGGCTTGCTTGAGTTTTCCTTCACGATTGTAATGAAAAGCTACATCTCTGTTTTTGCCCCTCCGAGACACAAACCCGCGCCACGTAAGGCTCACAAGCTGTCCAAGAGCCACCCGAGGGGCTCGAAAACAAAGTTCGCATGTTAATTGTTTTTTACAGTTAATATTTCATGTTTGTATTTTCACAAAAGTTTTTTAATAGAGGTGATCGACACGAGACCTGTATCTTATTTTGAATTCATTTATGATAAGGAAAATCAATATTTTAACCTAAATGTACACACGTCATGGATTGCACTTCGCTAAATTCAATTTTTCTGCAGAAAGTAGATTGGAAAGCGAGTCTTTGGTTTGTGATTTTACGCACCTATTGTCCAGCTTTGGAATTGCGTATAGGCCAACTCGGACCACGCCTGCATCCTGCTTCAGCAGGTGCAAGTATCTTCTTGGGGGGAGGGCAGCATTTTTGCTGAATCCCGATTTTTAGCCCCCAAGGTTGTTAGCCCTGATGATAAGGATAAGGACGACGATAAGGATTGTGAGGGATGAAAAGACGGCACACACACATATTGGCATACACAAACACCCATGCCCGTGGCAGGACTCGGACCCGCGGTCATTTGGTCCGAGACCGCTGTGGCACTACTGCCCTAACGATCTCGGCCATCTCACCGGCTCAGAGAGTTATAATATATAGAAATTAACAGACGTTAATGTATAGTAATTAAACATTTCGTGGCATGATACTTCGTTATTTTCTAGAAAAATATTTTGGATATGACTAGCAAATAAAAGTACCACACAAGTTTTTTCATTCACCAGTTAAATACGAATATTAGATAGAGAATGTAACTTTATATTTCAGCGCACGTTATTACAAAACATCTGGCGCAACCTTTTAATTCATTCAATGATCTCTTTAGTAATTATAAAACGTCAAAAGAGCTTCGTTAATAGCGACTTCGAGCAAAGCAAACCGTCAAAAGTGAAATCGAGACATCGCGGGTGCCTGGATGGGTGACCGACTGGGAATCCCGGGATCTATCGCCGCCGAGGCCAATTGCCCTTTGAGGCCTATAATGGCTATACAAATACAAATTCAGCATTGATGAAAATGTGCGATAACTTCACATGTTTGTTGTTATTGAAACTATCTGGTGTTCATATTATCAATATTTCCAATCTCCTTTTTTTTTATTTTGATTAAGAGGTAAAAGCACAAACTCTCCCTTGATTCTAGAAGAAGAGTAATTGATGTCCGAGTTAGGCATGATAGGTAGTAGCATTTAGAAACACAACTTTGTTTTCTGGGTACGTAAGATACCAGAATTGCATTTTCTTCTAACAACAAGCCTTGTACGCCTAGAATACGATTATGAGGTGCCACAATCCGCTTTGTACTATATGCTCTTCTCTAAGATCTCATTTCCCTGTAAATTTTATTCAAAATCATAAAGCACTGTTTTGTAGTACTTGATCGCTTTCAGATCGAAGAATGTACGAGAACGCATGGCGTGAATGTACGAGAACGCATGGCGTGTAAGCAAACCTGTACGTAAAGAGCATTGCACCTACAAGTGTTTGACGCATCCTGATCCTGAGGAAAATTACTGATCATCACAATTTACTTTATACCCGCGCAGACACTTAACCCCATTTCCTTAATACCCCCAAGGTGGATTATCCTAGCGAGGTGTAGTATAGCGATGATAGTATTTCTTAATGAGCGAAATAATGAAGCATTTGAATATTTCACCTAGAGAAAATCCAGACGTTTATTCTTTTTTCTTCATATCAAGAATTTTCGATTAAGAAATTACCTTCCCAAGCATCTGTATTCTCTTTCCCCTTGTTTCATTTTACAGTTTCTCATTCTTCTTTATCCTTCTCGTCATTATCCGTGGCTTTGTCTACGCGATCCCCCACATCCTTGACATTGTCTTGATCATCTTTGAAATTGAGTGTTTTATTCTTGTCTTCTATTTTGCCATCTCTTGATTTATTCAGGAATAAATGTAAGAATTGAATAGGAGAGTCCAATTTGAGTGTCGCGTATCGTTCTCTAGCGCAATGGTCCTCGCCCTCTTCCTGCCAGTCCGAAGCCGCATCGTCGAGGTCGTTGTAAGCGTGCTGCAGCGACGGCGGCGGGGGCGACGACTGACACGGTGACGACTGGTTTTACTCTCGTCGTCCCCGTGATGGTGGTCGTTTTCGACGGCGTTACCTTCGCCTCCACACTTGTCTGCCCTTCGTCATTCTCTTTGTCTTTGCCTTCGTCTTCGCTTTGCCTCCGCCTTACCTTTCGTTGACACCTTTGTCTTCAGCTTCAAGGTAACTTTTCCCTAACTTGTCTCCCATCACCCAACTCTCTCTTCTACATCTGGCACTTTACTCATTTTATCTTATTTGCGCTCTTCCATTCTTATTCTTTTTTTCTCTCCTCGTATGTTTTGTGTACATTACATTCTACCCCATTTTTCACTTCCTTATCTTTTTTTCAATTTCATTCATGATCTTTGTTTACTTTCGTGCTCTCCATCAGTTCGTCATTCTCATTTGCTTCACTCTTTCTCATCTTTCCACTTTCTCGTAGCCCCGTCTGATCTTTATGTTCCTCCTCCCTTTTCACTCTATACTTTTTCGTTTTGATTCAACTCTTGTCCTTCTTCTGGTTTTTGTCTAGGAACTCCCTCAAATTCTGGTATTCGCTCTCACTCTCCTCTCTGAAAGTAAGGCTTTGTTTTTGTGTTCTATATTGCTATTTTTTTAGCCCTACACTTCGACGTCACCATCTCCTTTGCTCTTCTCTTTATCATCATTTTTACTTGCGCTGTGCTTTTTATCTGCAATTTCAGCTTCGTCTTCCTCTTCGCTTCTCATGAACGCCCTTATTTGCTCCTCTTCAATTGTCGTAGTATGTTGCAAGGTGTCGGCTGAAGGAAAACGAAACTACGTTTCATATAATTTGCTACTGCTAAGCAAGAAAAAGAGTCAGGTGTAAACAAACGTTAAAGAAGAACAAGAGCAGGTATTCGTCTTTTACTCGTAATGTCGAATTCATTTTTGAAATGCCTCATCTTTCGTTTCCCAATTACTTCACTGGTCACTTTGGTGGAAGTGGCTACGACGACGGTTACTATGGATGCTGCCAATTGATCCTTCTTCCGTCGTAATCGTCTGCTAAGCCGCTTCCTCCCTCGTCACTTCCGCAGATATGCAGATAATTGCGGAGATCAATTGATGGGTCTTCTCAGCACGCACGGATAGGTTTTATCGGAAAATAATGTTATCAGGAACTGAATGTTTCAATGCTATAGTGTAATTTTTCACGAACAATTTAAAATAGTAATATTCAATGTAGTGTTACAATCGCTTTTAATCGTATACGTAGGGAAAATCATTCCACAATTCCTAATGCAACTAATTGTCAAACTTATTTTGTATTTATATCCAGTTAGCTACCGACGGTTGATTTTGTTCGTATTTTGTTTAATAGTGATTAGGGAGAAAAATATTCGTGAACTCAATGGTGAGGCGATCATAAAAATGCTTCTTCTAAGAGAAGATGGTTTGTCTCTTTAGATGTAACAATCAAGTTGTTGATCCAGCCTCAACGAAATTTCTCAAGTAAAATATGAAGTGCATATTGACAACGGAACACGACTCCAGCCACTTACACTTTACAAGTAAAATGAGAACTTATGCACACCTTATTTACGAACACTTTACTTATTTCATATCACATTGTGTATGAGCATGTAGAGCGTAACCTCTGTTTTACAACTTCCTGTAGGTCTTGCTGTATTATCATCATTATTTCCCTCGCGTGTCAGTTGTGACTACAATGTATCCTGACAATACAATTTCCTACTTTACACTTCAATCTAGCTGTGCACATTGCTAAAGCCGCCTGCGACCCGCCGAACTATATTCTACGCTCCGCAGTTGTCAAACGCACACTAACATTGCAACATATTTGTGGAATTCACTGCCAATCTGCAATGAGTGGTGCAGCGTTGTGATAGAAACGTTGGGGTCGCTCAGTGAACTTTCGCTGGCGTCTGAGCGACTGGAATATTTCACAATTTGTTGGGCAAAGGGAAACTAGCAGCAATCTGATAGAGTTTATTTCATGATCGGATCAAAATTTTACCTGAAGAAGGAAGCTTGAATAAAGTACGGACATGAAACATTTGCAGCGTTAAGCATTTGCAGCATAATACGCGTCGGAGTTATTAGACGTCCGTAGCATTGTGGTTGAACATTACATCTCCCGGAAAATACAAACTTACTAAAGAGTACCGCTTCTTTCAAGTGAAATGGTCGAATTTCACTTTTTTTAAAAAACGCTCTCATTATAGCATTCTACAATTCACATTAAAAAGGTTTAAATGAAAAAAATTAGGAACATTTATGTCACGTGTCTAAAATGTTGACAACATTAACAACTTTTTGATTCGAGCAATTCGAGAAATTTTATATCATCGCTGCAGCCCTCAGTGAAATGATTTATAAAATTTGAATGTTAAACGTTCTAAGGTAGGTCCCCTCCGTTCTAAGCTTTACGCATTTTTTTACACAAGATCGGGTATTTATCTTTTTTAACAAAATCTCTACCACACTCGCAGACGCCGTAGACCTGCCTAACAAACTGCTCGTACATTTCGTCGCTGACCTCGTTGGCGGCGACAGCGGTGACGATTACCGTGACGGTTACCTGCCATTGAAATGAATTGGGTAGCTGACGTGGTGGTCGCCGTCGAAGTCGCCTTTGGCATCGTCTTGTTGCTTTGTCCTTTGGGTTAGTTTCCTCATTCTCCTAAAAATTAAAAGATACATATCAGATTTCTCCTCATTATAATATGAATGGTAATAATTATGATATAAAAATAATGTATTAATAACGATAATGTAAAAAATTAAACATCCTCTTGGTTCACGTATAAGATTCCCAAGCGGATTTTGGTGTTACGTTATATATCCTCTGGTACACTACACGTAAAAGAAATCGGGCATAACAATTAAGATGATAATATTTATAATAGCTTTAAAATTTCTGTAGAAGGGGATCCAAAAATCCAAAAATTTCAAAGTAAATGATAATTATTTGTGTTATCTTTATTATGAATGCGTGTCCCTAAGGAACTGAAGTGTGACAACCAACAAAAAGATGACCTCGTTGGCGAATACGTTTATTCGTTCCCACTCTCTCCGCTAGTGTGTCATCGAATAATCGTATCAAGCGGCTGAGATCTCGCCAAAACAGTGGTAGGCGACTTGTCACCCTTCCCTCGTCTGTGGAGCCGCTTTTAATCGCGAGGTGTGGGTTTGTTCCAACTGGGGTGCAGGGTCGATCTTATCGATGACTTCTTCCGTTATATTTGAAAAGAGTCTGCGTTACTGCCTGTGTTTATGCAGTTTCCACTTGCTCAGCATTTAAGCGGGCTCCGACCGCACCCACCTCCACCCTCATCTATACGTCTTCGGTCGCGCGCTCTCAACACCCTCGACACCACCGAGGACTACGACGTTGGTGCGGCTTCGCCCCACCTCTATTCTCCTGGATGATTTATTGATGATGTTTCCGGTTGATATAACTGGTATGGGCATTAGTGCTGTTAGTGTAGTAAATTGTTTATCCTGCGTGGGAGTGATTTTACTCTCTCGCTGAATGGCGAGATCCGGTGCCGTGCTACACGACAGTTTGCCGGGATTTTCCCTTTCAGCTATCTTCCCCAGTGGGACACCCTCTCAGGCGAAAACCTCGGGCGACGACTTCTCAGCCCCGACTGGAGATCGAAGCATGTGGACGTATAGTCCATGTGTGTGTGTGTGTGTATGTAAAGATAAGATTGGACAAGGATGAAGAACGCCTGATTGCGCGGTCCGTGGCCGGTTGTTAGGGTTCTGCTCCAGAATTTCATTGATGTTGATCAGAAAAAACATAAAAAACTACCGACCAGGGCAGTCTGGCGTTAGAATTCTCTTCCAGACAGTGGCTAAATTACACCTTGTTTTATAACAACTGCTAAAATTCAATTTTAATTTTTGGTAAATTTCTTTTGATCCTTTATTACACTTTTGGGGGTTTCCTTTATTATGGGTACTTTAGCTTTACAAAATGTCTGGTGGCATCCGCCAGTAGACCCACTGAATTATCCACCACCATAATGCACCTGATTATACACCTGATATACACCATATACACCTGATTATACACCATATACACCTGATTCCATAATAAAACATCCCTTACATTGAGTTTCGGAATCTCCAGTTTAATTCTCAGAGTACGAAATGCGGGAACATGCGTTCAAGATGTGGGAGAACATGTAGACGAGCATGTGGGGGATTAATGGGGCAAAACTTGAAGGAACATGTAGACGCATATGCAGAAAAATACGCGGTGAGTTTGTGAGGAAACGCTTTGGATATCGTACGACAAAGGTGCGAAGGTCCGTGTGGAGAACTTGGTGAACATGAAAGTAAACGCGTGAATCATGTGACGGAACTTGTGTGAAAGTTAAGGCCAACACTAAGCACTTGCCTAAAAAGCAACTGGTCAGCTATTCATATAAAAATGTAGCTAATTGAACTCATTCTCTTCTCAATAATTTTTATGAGCTTTCTTGATTATTTTCTATTCGACAGTTATCAGGACTTCAATATTTTCTAAACATTTTTTATCATTACCTTCTATGGAAAAATGCCCAACTTTAAACCAGAAATAAAATCTATATTATTAATTTCGAATCAAATTTCAATTTTGTCTGAAGATTGAAAGATTTGATTATGTTATACCGCCTATTGTCACACTACACATAGCGATTGAAATCTCATACTCAATTCGATACGTGCGTCAGCAAGGCGTCAAGACTGGTATTAAATACACGCTATTTCTAATGTACTTCGAATGTAAACGCACGAGCGTTCGTACTGTATATCTGTACATTCTACACTGTTATTGCAGCATTCGTAAGAAAATTTGTTAAATATTAAGATTTTTGTAGATAGTATTGTATGATGTTCTTGAGTAATGTGCGTGTTCCTGTTGGGATAACCATTTTGTATTGTTTTGTTCAACAGTATTTTTCCTGGTGCAGGCCACTGGTGTAATGAACTGTTTAATAATATCGACTTTGACCCCTCCCTTACTCATGTCACCGTAACCCCTCCGTTTTCTCTTCTTTTCCTTTCCGTGTAGCGTTTCTGCTCCGTCACTTCCCGGGTCCCTTAGCTTGTCCCTTTGTCTCAGTAAGCCCGTCCTATTCAGCAGTTCTGGAATCTCAAAAGTTTCTCTATCTCGTGACCACCGTGAAATCAACTATTGAAGTCGACTTCTCCAAACTTGTCTCTGGAGAGTTGTATGAACTTGTTAGCTGTTTCTAATCTCAGAGCAAGAAGACTTGATTTTGTTTCAAAATATCACAAACCTATTTGTGTTATTTGTAATTTAAAAGAATAATATTTATATGAGAAAGTATTTGTAATATTTTAGTTATTATTTATTTACAACAGGGCAAAGCCCCTATTACAGTAGGTATTCGAAGTGGAAATTAACAAAAATAAATACAAACACCAGAACCAATCATGTGTACTATTATCATGTGTATCATATGTATTCCACTATTTTGTGAACTCTCTTTATAAGCAAACTTTAACGATGCATATGTTTTGGCTAATGTCCAAATCTACTTAATACAGGAATAAGCCGGTTAATATTGAAAATATCTAAAATTGGTGGATGATGTCGGAAGTATAATGATTTAAAAACGTCCTAAAAACGTGGAAAGTATGCTGCTTTGTACTTAAACCGGATGACGTCCACATTATCCAATTCGGAGTGCCTGCGGAAAGTGACGTGAATTACAAAGAATAGCAGATATGTGATAAACAAGGGTCAGACTGTTGGTGGTTTAAAGTTAGTGAGAGTCAAGGTGTTTAGTTTCGAATTCCAGTATTAGCCAAGTATTTCTATTTACATGACACCATGTAACATTACATCTCTATAATACCTCACTTGACGCTTTGCTTTGCATCGCCGACTTGGGACGACAAGCATTCAGCCATACGCGATTTCTATAAAACACTAGTGATTGTAGTAATTTTCGACACAATTGTATATCCAAACACTTCTCGCGAATACACAAGATGCCTTATATTCGATCTTTACTTTACCCATCGTCCTACGGCTAATTCCAACATCAACCGGATGGTATCCGAAATAATCCGGTCATGGAATGCGTTGACTAGTTGCAGGTGTGCGAACGTTTCATGGTTGTGTGTTGCCGCGCAGGGAGACAGTGTAGGCTTTGATTAGCGAAAATCTCTTCACTGAAAAGTACCTTAACCAAATGACAAACTATGTGCATTTCCGGTACTTATTTACAAAGACTATTTACCTGTTTTTAAGCTTTTCAATGACAAAGATGCCGATATCTATTGTGTTATATCATTGTTTAGGTAAACACATAACTTTCGGTAGATATAACCTGAAGTACCTTTACGTTCTACACTTATATGTATTATTTTGCAGAAATCTTTACGTCTCCATTAGTTTTCTCCCTTCCAAGGGTTCGGGGGATCCCGCGAACCGACGTGTACGTTGCCGCTGGATCTTGCCGTCCAGCGAGAACGAAATAATCCCACCACCTTCCGGAATGAAACATTCACTCCTCTAACGGGACTTATGATCATAGCAGTTGTCGTGCTGCAAAACGAATTTAATCAATCAACCTCACTTAAGTCAATTTTTCTTTTCCAATTTTCTGATAATCTAATTTCCTACAAACATTTTTCTAAGAATGACAATTACTGTGGTGGCGATAATGTGAATTTGAACGTCACTGGTTATTGAGGTCAAACGAATAGGATTACATAAGTGATAAGGTAGTCAGATGTTACTGCCTAACACCACGTAGAGTAAACATTGCTTCTCCACAGTATCCGTTATAAAAGTAATTACAGCAATTCCATTGACACATGGGCCCTCTCCACCTTTGTCGTCTTTCCGCAGCATCAGCTAACACGCGAGTCCCCTCCCCACGCCGCCCTCCCAAGCCCTGTCACCCCCGTCGCGCATTGAATTCTATATTGACTCCCCCGTTGACTTCACAACCCGTACCCTCGCCTACTACTTCAACTTCTACCATCTATGACCTCATTTCACTGCCATCCCTACCACAATACTATTGCGGCCCTAATGCTCTCAGCAACCACTGCCACTGCCGAGTAGCTACACCGTCAATATCACTGCCACCGCCGTCATTCAGTTTCCACCACCTTATTGATATCCATTGTACTAGTCATGCCGTGCCATCGCCTGTTAATACCCCCACGTCATGGGAAAGGAAGCTCAAAGCATCCGCTGATGTCACTGCAGGGCCTCTGATTCAGAGGTCGTAGGGTTTGAGGCGCGGCACACGCAGGCTTTTCGACATTAATTAAGAAAGTGTCTGGAGGAGAATGCTAGCGGCCGGCTGCTCTGATCGGTAGTTTTCCGTGGTTTCTCCGATCAACAGAGGCGAATGCCGGAGCAGTAACCTAAAAGGGTTATGGACCACGCGCGATCTTCCCTTCTTCTTCCTGGTCTTTTCCTCACCCCAACTTGCACACACTTACACTTACATGCACAACACTACCACATACATCGAGAGATCAAACAGGAAGTTATTGCTTGTGCCGGCTGGGGCGGTGATGGGAGAAACATTATGGGGGAAAATTCCCACAAAAGAACGTACAACGGTGGCGGATCGCGCCATCACACGAGGGAAGATCACCGCTACCTCTCGCGATAAAAATGTGCACTATATTTGAGGGCTCGGAGGCATCAATCAATCGATGCCAGCAGGTCGTTGTCACCACATTTCCTGCGAACCCATCTCCGCGTTCGATGCTGCAGTCGCCTTCACCCCCGCGCCCAGCGCCGTCTTCTCTGTCGCCCTTCCACAGCGCGCGGGCGATTTTTCTTCTCGGCGTCCGGCAAACACGAGCTTCTGATGAAGTTTGCGGGCGCGGCGGGCGGGAGCGGCCGGCGCCGTGGAACGCAGCGAAACTGGCCACCGCTGGGCTCCGCCGGCGACCTGCCCGAGAGGACGGCGGCCCGTCGCCTCCGCCATGCTTTTTTCTTTCTTTTTTGCGGCGGCGCGTTCGTTTAGTATTTCTGCCGCGCCGCGTACAACTTAACGTGAAATTAAAAGTGCGGGGACGAATCGAAAACAATTACCGATGCGGTGTTTGTTCGCCAGAAGGAGGTGGGGGACTCCGCTCTCGTTTTAGCCAAAGACTGCGCCGCTCTCCGCGCGCAGGCGGTTGGAGAGGAAAGGCGATCAGCTCGCGCGGGAAATTGTCGGAGGTAGCACAGTGTGGCCCGATCGATGTAGGAAACGTATTGTCGTTGTTGTTGTTATCTAATAATCGGACTGTGGAATCGTGTTCATTCTCTCATTGGCGGTAATCGCTACATTAAAGAGAATTTTTTAGTTTCGTATATTTACTCACATGGATATTTTTTATTTGTTTATTTATTTTATTTATTATCAAAAATTAGATAAAATATGTATTTTGAACGGGATAAAAGCTACATGTAATGTACAAAAGAAATAATAAGTCACCATCTCAACATCTTCACAATGTAGGATAGGAAACTGAACCTAAAATACAAACGATACTGCTTTGACCCATAAACTGTAATGTGGTATGTATTGGCTAGGTATGAATAATATACCAGTTCTTAACACAATAACATGTATTGTTCCTCGTACCAAACACAGGTATCACAAGACATTGCAGAGTCGTAAACAAAGAAATAAAAGTCGTTGACCGTAAAGGTCGTCACAGGTTGCAGAGTGGAAAGGCGAGTGGTCTTAGGAAGTTAGAAAGCCGGGGAGTCGTAAAACACAAAATCTAACACTTGAACAATCCCATAATCTGCCACTCGTAATACCTTAACAAAAGCAAGAGGTTGGACAGGTATCTGCTATAACACGCTGTAACGTCGGGCGTTGACAATGGGAGCTCGCGAGAAGCTAGCGAGGTCGGAAATGGCTCTAGGGGCAGACGTTGAGCCATGCGGCGCCATCGGAGATATATCTCCATTGCTACTGGTATAGATAGATTGTTATACGAATGGGCCGCTTTGTCAGCTACTGCTCACAACATAACTGCGGATTATGTCCATGCACTCAAATTGTAAATGCTTTCGTTTAGTTTGATCTTTAGGGAATGGTTTTCATCATCATCATCTCTTGCAACCTGCCAAACTGGTTCCTTCATAGAGGAACTCCTCTATAGCGCCTCCCTGGCTAAGTACCGTGGTGTAGTTCAATATTTTGGCACTTCGTTGACTTCCAATATTCCCAAATGGGATGTTTGTCAGAATCGCTAGTAGAAGCCGAATCAATATAATTTTCGTTTATCCGTTATTTGCGTCGTTCCCTGAAACAGCGGATTCCGAATATAATTAGAACGGAATGCGTAGGATTTTTTATTGTTTTTATTTGTCCAACTTGGATTTTAGAAGCAGATAGTCTAATCTCGTCATCTTTGTGGAAGGCTTCAAAGTAAGTGTTTGAGCCTGATTTCCTAAAGATATTACAAAACGTTCCTTCCTTTTCTGTTTGATTTCTTCTTCTTCTCCTTTGTCTGACGCCTGGATGACTGACTTATCTCCTGAAGCCCCCTCTGTCAATGATTTGGCATGCTATTGAGAAACTGTCCCTTGGCCTTTGTACGCTATATCCACTGCTTTTAGAAACTATGTTCCTAGAACGCTGCAATGAGGCTGGTAATTATCCCTTCCCCATTCATGTTTCGGAACATCAGTGCGGCCCTTTGGTCCGTGCATTACGCTGAGATGCTCTTCAAATGCTACCTCCTTTGAGTTTAAAGACAAGTGCTCTTGTAGCGTTGTATTGATGACCGCAAACTACCCTCTTCCACATTCATCTCCCGTGTAATTCAGGAGAAACCCTCAGGGTCCAGAAGCCACATTGAGATCCTCGTTAAGTGATACCTTCTTTGATTAATGAAAGACTGTGGATATCCTGTACTCATCATCACCTCCAACATATAACAACTTTCGGCACCAGCAGTACTACCGCCACCAGTAAGTCGGAAGCCCTTTCTCTTAAACCGAACAGGAATAGCTGTTTCTACTCTTTCCTTAAGTTCCTCTTTCCTGACAGTTAAAGGGTAATGTGCGTTCTGAATTGATTTACTTAATGTTTTAATTTTAAAGTGTTACGTCTGTCTTCTAACACGTGCATTATTGTATTGTATACGTTTATGTTTATTTTTGACAAGCCTCAACCCATTTCTACTTATTTAAAAAAAGTGAGTTCCTTTTTTTATAAATAAGAGTTCAAAGGTATAAATAATCAATACTGAATTGCTTCAATAGTTGATTTTGCCTTCATGACTTGCCTTGTATATTACAGAGTCAGAGTGAGTTTGTGTTACTGAGGGAGTGAGTTAGTGAGGGAGTGAACGAGTGACCGAGCGAATGAGTGAATGTGTGATTGAGAGTGAGAGAGAAGAGGTGCACTCAATATAAATTTAGTGCTTGGGTGGTGGATCAGACCACCGCACGCCAATATCTAAACAGCTCACTGAAGAGGACATTCGTGAAAACGTTACAAATCACATTGTTGCTACTCTATGGACTTTTCATAGAAAAATTAGAATCAGCGGGAAATTTGGCGCAATGGTGGCTGCACTGCAATGTCGCCAATTCCTGGAAGATGAATCTCGTCTTGCACTCGACAAAACTTTCTGCACCAAAGACGTAACACTCAACTCCAACCTTATTCTATAATTTTGTTTCTTAATTGCTTAACACCGCTTCTGTTACTGAGATCACGACTGCTCAAGTAGATGATCTTACATAGCGCTGCTCTTCGGACAACCGGTGAGGTTCGGTGCTTGTCAAGTCAGACCGAGGAGCTTGAGGCCATTGGCTCCGGTCTGGTGAAAGGTGAATGGCGCACAGCAACTGCATTTGATTAACACTGTCTTAGATCAGTTCACTCCATCCTTACGACCTGACGTACGGGAACAACCTACACACACCTACACTTACATGCTCTTCACTACCATTTGTCGAGATAGCAGTAAGGACCTTAGATCTTGTCCCGATTCAAACGGTGCCTCACTGGTGAGAGATTTCAGTTTAGGAACAATTCCGCAAGTCGGCGTGTAAATCGGCGCCAGATCTCTGCACTTTGTGGGTGAAGATAACCGCCACCTCCACAGATAAAGTATGCACTACAATTACAGGACTAATAACCATATCCGTTTACCGCGCTTGGAAACACCAATCAACCAACCAATCAATCAATGAACCAACTGCCACATTTATCGCCGCGCATCAGCCCATAGCCCCAAACGCGATGAGCAAACCATGTGCGGGATTACAACCCATGCTCTACGTGTAATGGCCATTGCTGGAACAGGCCATATAGGCGGCAATTTTATCTTAATTCTTTTTTTAATTTTATTCACCTGTTTGGCATTGCTAACTTTAAGGAGTATTAATATATACATTCGTTTCACATTTAGACTCGGATCATTTCTAACTATTCTTGCTACGTAGCCACTTCTGCATTATCATAATTGAAAATATCTAATTGCCAGGTGTTTCTTTTTTTATCAACAATATTTTCGAAACTTCTTGTAAGAATTTAGTTTTACCTGATTACGGGTTTTGATCGTCTTTTGGAAAACGTGTTTTAATTCTTTTGGGGTTTTGGTACATTTTTCTTAAAGAACATAGGGCGCTACGCTAGGTAGTATTTTTATGGCATTCATGGAATGTTTGATAAATTCTTGTAATAATATCATTGATCGCTTCTAGTTTTAATTCTCTATGAGGGTTATTATTACTTATATACCATGGCACTTTGGTTATTCTTCGTAAGCATTTGTTTTGGTTTACTTGCTAGGTTTTTATATGATTCACAGCTGCATTCGACCATATAGGACAGGTGTCGGTTAGTGATGGTCTTAAGAATGACTTGTATAGTAATGTTACGAATCCTATACATAGGGAGAATTCGAATTCAGAAGGGGATACAGTTTCGACATTTTAATGTACGTTTTATTTCAATTTGCCTTTATATGGTCTTTCCATGTTAATTTAGTATCAAAAGAGATTCCTAGATATTTAACTGGAGCATATCCAGATAACCACTCATTAGAGGCATTTTGAATCTGTAATGAAGGAAAGTGAGTTTTTCTTGGGGTGAATTTTTTTGGCTTACAGTTTATTTGCATTGATACGTAGTTTCTATTTTTCTGACTATTGCAGGAATTTTTGTAGTTCATTTTGAAATTCATCATACGCGCAAGAAAATCTGAATGTGATAATATTATTGTACAGATTATGTGCTGTACCTCATTGCTGTAACGTATTAAATCAAAACGTCTTCCGTGTTCCTTAGTATTTTCTCATGAGAGATTATTATTTTAAATAATGATTTTTAAAACATTTGCCTTTAGTTAGCCTTTAGTAAAGCATTGTAAGGAAATATTTGCTATAATCTTCATGATTGATTGATTGGTGATTAGAAGTGGTGGATTTTGATGACCTAAAATATCGCTAAAATCATCGCCTCAAACATCGCTATCAATAAAATGCATGTGAATATTTCAAGTTATTGGGTATGTCTCATGTATTGGGTACATCTCCCGCTAGCTATGTCTCTAGCTATGCACCTCCCTAGCTCCCGACCGGTCTCCCGGCATGTGTAGTAGGGAGGTGCAAATGTATGTGTAAGGAATGAGGATATGACAAGGAAGAAGAAGGAAAGGTGGCGCGCCTGGTTGGCCCGTTTGTTAGGGTGGTGTTCCGGCATTCGCCTGGCATTGATCGGAAAAAGCACGGAAAACTACGGATCAGAGCGGTCGTCCACCAGAATTCTCCTCCAAACAGCGACTTAATTCGTCCTTGCTATCTAGGTAGAGTCGAAAATCCTGTCATTTACTGGACTCAAACCTAGGACTCCCCGGTCAGACACACTGCAGTGTCATCAGCCTCCTCTCCCGGAATATACTATAATCTTCATAAAAACGTATAATAATAATATATTTAATAGCGATAATGATACATCCTAAGATCTACTTTTCCGTCTAAAATAGGTGGATGAAGATCGTAAAAATTAAAATATTGAAGAAAGAGCAGACTGTTCTTAAATGTAGTGCTGTACGAAAGTGTAGAGAGATGAGATTGGAAGATTTCATAAAAAGTAATCGTGATTTCAAATCTGAAATTTTGTGTATACATTGTTGTTTGCCTGTGTTTTATAATCTGCAATTTATTTGTACAATCATTTCATATTTATGTGTAGATTCACGCACATTACGATCAAAAATAATATCAGAGTGAATGAATCTGGCATTTACTACCACTCAATGCCCGCGAAGAGAAGCCAGAATTTGTACTGCCATACGTACACGCGGACGCCTAGTCTTTATCACCGCGCCGCGAATCGTTCCTTGCTTTCGTGGTCAATTATTTAAGCATGTTGCGCATTCAGGACCTTTCCTAACCGCTCCCGCCCACCGCCCCCGCTCC
>BOPP01000043.1:3651965-3667470 GCA_017312745.1 Gryllus bimaculatus
GCCCCCGCCTCCGCCCCCGCCATTGTCTCCGCTCCCGTTCCCGCTGCGGCCCGGCTCCTCCGCACCGACCACGCGCTTTCCGTAGAGAGAGCGGGCTGCGCCTATAGGCGTAACGTTGTCTGGTTAAATTTTGGTTTCGTGGCCGAGTGAGAGACATCGTAGCCGCATGTGATAGCTTACTTGTTCTCATTCCAGGTACAGAAATTCTCTATTGTGGCCAATAGGATTATTGTTTCACCTGGGGAGGCACTGCTTTGTAATTGAGCCTAAAACACTCCTTTGTCGAAGGTGATTAATAATTACTAATACTTGTTAACAGTTGTTCAGTTTCTTCTTTTCGTTCTCTCTGTTCTCCTTCTCCGTTTCCTGCTCCTTCACCTCATTCTCTTTTCTCCTTGGTCTACTTCTCCTTCTTCTTCTTAGCTTCTGTATAGTATTCGAAAACATTCATCGCACCAGACTCAATGAATACAGAAATATGTCAGAAATATCGAAAATACAGTACAGCGTCTTCTAAACAGTACAAATAACGCAGGCTGCGGTGGGTTACCTTTCTAGATCATCGCGATTCGTTTAGAGAAGAAGGGAAGCGAGATGAAATTCGGGGGTAGATACATTCATGCATGCTGGCGCGCATGTGTCTGTCCTCATTCATATGCAGGCTTAAATGCAGAAAGCTGACAGCTCCTAGTACACACATTTCAGCACTATCTCTAGTTGTAAGAAAATGTAACAAAGATATTGTGTGAACATGTGTTAAAGTTTATTTATTTATAACAAGAGAATGAATGAACTTATTAGAATCGGGATTACAAAAATGTTCACCACTTCCTCAGAACATTTATCAAATCATGTTGGCTAGGAACCAATATTAATGATAATAATAATAGTAATAATAATAATAATAATAATAATAGTAATAATAGTAATAATAATAATAATAATAATAATAATAATAATAATAATAATAATAATTTAAGATCAGAAAAATATTACAATATAACTGTAATTTGTGTATTCTGACATTTTGAGTATTGATAACTGATAATTTTCGTATTTTTAGAAAACACTTCGTCGATGTATTCCTGCTAAGACAAAGTGATTAGGAATTAAATGTGGCAAGTGCCCGGGATAATTGTCGGTCAGTAATGAGGCCAAGGGGGCAAGTGTGCCAGAACACGAAGTCTTCCCAAGTGCTCAGAGTAGGCCTTGCACTAGGGAAGCCCCGAACCCATTCCGGGCAGTCCCTTCATTTTTGACACTTCGGCGCGATTTTCTATAGCTGGATCTGCCCTAGTGACTGGCGACTCTTTTCAATTTGTTCGTGCGACTCCGCAAAAATTCTACATTCACTAAGGATACATTGAATCTAGCTTTCCTTTGTACAAAGAGATCTATGAAATTCCATGGGTTCAGTGTTACTTAAAATGACATCCGTGGGTCGGATAGGGAATTTTGTATTAGTAAACTGGTAAAATACTTTACATTTTATTTTGTCAAAGAGCAGTAAAATTGTGTATGATGCATGGAGGAGCAGAACAATATGAGCACTTAATATTAATGTTATAGGATTAAAAAATATGGGACCCAAAGAAGTAATCAATTACCCACGTAATTTCATAATTTTAGGTCTTTGAAAACAACCATCTTTCATTTAGACTCTGTTGTTTTCCAACCGTGATCTTTTTTGTTTCACTGACAAAAAAAACTACTTTTTCGGACTCAACCGCCGAATGGCGAATAACGATAGTCTGTGTCTGTTCGATTGATAGTAGATGGGATAAGTGGGAGACTGTGAGACATAAACTGAGGTAAATTTCAAAAATTATTCAGCCCTCTTTTGGACGACATCCATGACTCTTAGGGCAAGGAGTGAGAAAATTATTTATTGATAATATTACGTTACTTTTTACTCCTGAAGTTGATCGTTCTTTGCATTAAAATGATAAAATTTAAAACCTCTGAACGCTTACAGACAATGGTAAAAACGGCGAAGAGTGAAGATATTTTAAAAGCTTTGGATATGGAGTTTTTTTATGTAATTTAAATTAATAACGCCGAAAAAAGAACAAGATTCGAAATTCATTTTTTTGCCGCTTTAGAGGATTTACATTCTCACTCTCTACTCATATAAAAATCAAACAATTTAACAATAACTATATTATGTTGATCTTTATAAAGTTTTTATTCGCAAAATCTGTTTCTGTGGACCTGAACCCATTGAACTCATTTGTAACGCCGGAACTGACATTCGTGTGTGGCACGTGTCGAGCCATGTGGACGTGACGTGGTTACTCTGAACGCGCGAGAGCGCTTGTGGTTGTGAGGGTCTCTGCACGGTTGTGCGCGAGCGTATGGCGCATGCCCATGTGAGTGTGCGCATGTGCGTGTTTCGGTGTACGTGCTAGCGTATGCGCCCGTGCTCGTTCGTGCGTGAAGGTCGGCGCGCGTGTGGGTGGATGCACGCCAACGTGTCCGCAGGGACGGTCGCTGGGATGTTTATGCAAACTCCTCATGAACGCGCTTGTGACTGTGTTCGATTTGGAATGCGGAGATGTTGAGGTTAGAAGAACAAGCCACTGGAAACAAAAGTGGAATGTGAATATACAGCATTACTAGTTTTCTAATAAATGTTGTTATAGGCGGATATTTGCAAATGATCTGGGCTGTCCGGGTAGAGCGGCGTCGCAGGCTGTCGTGCCGAAGCATCGTCCTATACTACATACAATAAAAGGCGAATCACAACTGTGGTGCTCTGTCCAGGAAAGGAGATGATGCAATGATGCAAGTCTCCTCTGTCAAGTTTTTTTTATTTGTTTCAATGCCCCCCAAAAAAGTATAACGTGTATGTGTCGTACTGCGTTCTGAGAATGTTTCCTACAGCTCCGTAAACTCTTCCTCTTCTTATTTACTATATATATTTGAACCATGGTCAAATGTAGAAACCGGTTACAATTATTTGAAAACAAGAACGTTTAGCGAAATATAAGAATAGAGATATTAGGAAATTGAAACCCTTTGCAGCGGCAAATTTATTTGGTGGTAGTACAGACAGAACATTAAACCATCTGCATCTTTGGCATTTAGCGCAATCAAAGTTCAGGGGGGGGAAACAGACATGTGGATGGCAGTTATAGAAGGTACATTTCTAATGCCGTGCCCATTGTGAGGCAGGGCGCGTGGGATATGGACCGTCGTGCGCCGGAGGGCCATTGGTCGCCATCGCGCACGTCCGCCGCTTACGACGTTCGCACCCCGTAACGACCCGCGGCCACCGCCCGGCCGGGTCACCGGGCAGGCGAGCGCGGCGAGCGAGCCCTTCGAGCTGTCCAGCAGTTCAAGCGTCGAGCCGTCAAGCCGTTCGAGCCGTTTGAGTCGTTCGAGTAGTTCGAGCCGTCCAGCCGTTCAGTCGTCGAGCCGTTCGAGCCGTCGAGCCATTGGAGTCGTTCGAGCCGTTCGATTAGTTTGAACGGTTCGAGTGGTTCAAGCTGTTTGAACCTGGACACTGGAAGGATTTTTGACACTAACTAGATTTGCTAGGTCGAGGGCAGACTCGTCTTGAGGAGAATTCTAGCTATCGGTTGCTCTGATCGGGTATTTTTCCGTGGTTTCTTCGATCAACTGGTGAATTCCGGAACAGTACTCTAAAACGGGACAAGGACCGCGCGCGAGCTTTCCTACTTCTTCCTTGTCCTCTCGCCATGCTTTATTTACACACACTGACACATACACGCAGAACAGAACCAGAAATCTCGGGAGATAAGATGTTGTTCTGGCTGGGGATGTGCCTCGCTGTGGGACACATCTGCCGGAGAAATCCGCGCAAATCGGCCGCGTAGGGCGAAGCCGGGTTTGACCATTCAGCGAGGGAACATCACCTCCACGTCTTACCTGTACCTGTACTAAACTGACAGAACGAATGACCATAGCAGTTGACGCGCCCCGAAACACGAAACAATCAATCAATTGGAACAGTTCATTGAGTAAAGATCTGGCACAGTCCTTTGTCATGAGAAATCTGAAAAGATAGTCAAAGGATTTGTCTAAGCAATGGCGTCTGCTACGAGCTCATTTAAATACGAACTGTAAGGATAAATTGAAACTGCGAATTGCACAGATTCTAATGAATAATAATAGCATTTTTAACTATCTCACTTGACAGTCACAAATTTGCATTTATGCGCGTATATTTCCATCGCAAACACATATTTTCACACATTTATACATTCCGGTTTATAGAGTGTGATTCTTAGAAAATGTAACAAATCACATCACGTTTTCCACATAGAAATTAACAATAATTTCTGATAGCATTGTTCTGAGAATGATACATTACTGCAACGTATTTTTCTGAAAATTCTCTATTTCTTCTACGTCTAAATGTGAAGAGATGGAACCAAATTAGAAATTTGTGAATAGATGGATTACGAAAGCCATATTTCGTGTAGTCCTACGATCGCCTGTGTCTTTGCCAGTCAGTTAGACACACGTTGCGGTCGCTATGTGAAGCCGTAACATCACATGTCTCGTGAAATAGTCACTTACCACGTGACCGTCCGCGACCATGGCAAGTAGCTGTCCAGTATAGACGTCATTGTGTGTCAAAGCTGCTACACAATTCGTTTAGGACCCTTCCCGTTGTCCCGCACGGAAGTGCAGTGTAAATTTAAACAGCTTTAGTCTGTGATTGCAAGATGCCATTGAGGCATTGAATATGAAACCAACAATTTTATCGTAAATTAACTTTTATTGCTAGTATTAGAATCTATGAAACGGGTACTGTTAATTCAATTTGTGCTTGGCGGCCTGAAGCATTTTGTGTTGCAACTGGAAGATTTTTAAAATTATCCGCTAATGTTTTTTGTCCAAATGTGGCAACATCGGTGAAACGCACCAAATGTAAAACATGTACTGATATTGATAGTGTATCTCTGACATATTACTAGCAAAACGTTTTCCATTTTGAATGTAATATTATCATTAACTTGTACATTGCTGTTATTTTCGAATTTGCAAGGGTTTTCCTTCAAAACACTGAAAATTGGATTCTATGATATGTAAAAGAAGATGATCCAAAATTTATTGGATTTAGAGTAACTACCTATTAAAATTTCCTGCTAAAAAAGGCAACTGTTCCACGTTGCCTTTAATGAAACGGGCCTCTTCGCAATTCTATCAACGATTTCTGTGACCCAAGTTCAGAAAGAGCGCGCGTTTTGCGGTACGCAAATGGCCTCCCGAGAGAACAGCGGTGCTTTGAGATTGTGAAATGTGCACAAGGTTTGCAGTAAGTTGAACATCGCGACAAAACTCGAAAATTACAAAAAATGTCTTAGTGCCACAATCGTAAAGATATTATCTTTTAATAATATCGCACATTTGCTACAAAAGTGGCACATCTCAAAATGTCAAGTTTTCCAATAAAACTCGAAAATCGTATATGGCAATAACATAACTAAGACAAATTTATCTGCACACATGAGAACGAATTAAAACACCACTTCATCCTGCTTTTATATTTGTAGAATTAACCGCAAATAACTGACCTTTGTTTCAGTTTTGTATATTTTACTGTTTTGATCAGTCACCCAGTACTGGTGACCACACAATCGCCAATTAGTGGCCATATTGTGAAGTTATAGAACCTCACTTTTGCTGGCCAAGTATTGTTTCTACCACTGTGTCATAGTAAAAAGTCAAAAATGAAGATTTTTGAAATGTGTCACGTTTGTAGCAAGGGTGCAATATTATGAGGAACAAGATGGTGATATTTTGCACCAGAAAAAAAGCTTTCTATATATCAATTCTACTTTACGTGCACAGGCGCTCGCGCACAGACTCGGTCATCTCACTCATATGCAGTCGCTCATCCGAACGTTCCACTGCTTCGTTTCGCCATTAATTTGCCTACGCGCGTTCCCTCACCTGCACGCACTCATCCATCAATAAACATTGACTCGCTCGGATGTACAATCTCCCATACAGATAACGACTGTGCAGATTTTAATGAAATGTGTGTTTTTCTTTTCGCTTTAGAACAGCGCCTTTTAGTACAGACATTAAATTTATGTAATGACATAAAATGGCCCATTTTATGATTTTCAGCATTTTCCGTCGTTTTTGACTAATAAGTCATGTTTGAACTATTCCGTAATTTTTAAAGCATTTTTCAATTTTATCGATAAAATATAATTTCATTTTAATAGAACTTGGAAAAATATTTCTCACAGGATTCTCACGCCTATTCAATTTCTTTGCTCAGAAAGTACAATTTCAGCCTTTGCATGCGATATAAGGTTTCTGTTCCGCCAATCAGCACCATTGTCGGTTCAGGCGATTTTGGGGTAACTAGTTATAGATATCCTGCTGAAGAAAAGTTCAAACCAAACGTTTGCCAGCTGATCCCCCTTGATCGAAGGATGAGAAAGCGATGTACATCAGTAAACTATCCTATAGATTGGTTGTTTACTTGAACTGGTTTTAACTAATTTTTTACGTAACTTTTCTTTGCTTTTTGGGCATTTCAAAAATATTTCCAGAGGATTGCACTGAAGATAGTTGGCGATGTTTTAGGTCATCAAAATCCGCTCCCTGCACACAACCATTCATGTCCATAAAACGACGTGCAACTTTCGAAGTGAGAGTTGGCTCACAGCTACGGAGATAGTAGGAAGTCCTCCTTGGCCGAGCGACTTCCGAGCTGAAAACGAGGGCACGGCGCGGAGACCAGCACCGGCGCAGCCATCTGCTTCATCGCCTCCCCCATTCACCCACGTCCCCGACCGACCCCACCCCTTCCCTTACCTCAGCAACAGCCCGCCACTGCCCCGCCTCATCCACCGCCCCTCCCCCGTAACTGCTGCCCCCACTCGACCCCTCCCTTACCATGGCTCCCATTCTTCCCTTTTCCGCCCTGGGCCCTAGTCGAGCCAGGGCCCGACAGCGCAACGCCGCGCCCGCCGCTGCATCAGACGCTTGCGTGAGACGACGCCGTCACGCGATTCGCGATCGCCCTCCCGCTGAGGGTCTTGAACGGCGTCGCTGTGTGCGCCCCACCCATCCGCCCGCCGCACCCGCAAGCCCCCACCCGCCCCCTCCCTGCCCCACGCCGCCCCCACCCGGCCCAACCGCCCTCCGAACGCCCCGGCTTGCCCGCGCTCGCAAGACACACACTCCGCACCCCAGCTCCCAGCACCAGGCAAGACGAGCAGACTGCCGGGAGGATGCCGCTCTCCTCGTGGACATCAAAACGCGTACGTTTTTCTTCCCCTCTCTAACCACACGTTCACTTGCACTCCCTCACCCTCACGCACTCGCGCCCTCACGCACTCGCCCTCACGCCACTTCGCCCCTCACGCACTCGCTCTCACGGCCTTCGCCCGTCACGTACTCGCCGTCACGCACTCGCCCTCACGCACTCGCCCTCCACGCAACTTCGCCCTCACGCACTCGCCCTCACGCACTCGCCCCACGCACTCGCCCTCACCGCACTCGCCCTCCACGCCTTCCCGTCACGCACTCCACTCACGCACTCGCCCTCACGCACTCGCCCTCACGCACTCGCCCTCACGCACTCGCCCTCACGCACTCGCCCTTCACGCACTCGGCCCTCACAGCACTCGCCCCTCACGCACTCGCCCTCACGCACTCGCCCTCCACACCTTCGCCGTCACGCACTCGCACTTCACGCACTCGCCCTCACGCACTCGCCCTCACGCACTCGCCCTCCGCATCGCCTCACGCACTCCCCTCAACCGTAACTCACCCTCACGCACTCGCCGTCACGCACTCGCCCTCACGCACTCGCCCTCACGCACTCGCTCGTTCACGCACTCGCCCTCACGCACTCCGCCCTCAGCGCACTCGCCCTCACGCCCCCCCCCCAAAAAAACCTTTTTTTCCGGGGCCCCTGGGTCACGTACTCGCCGTCATCCACGCACTCGCCGTCACGCACTCGCCCTCACGCACTCGCCCCACGCACTCACCCTCACGCACCGCTCCTCACGCACTCGCCCCTCACGCACTCGCCCCTCACGCACTGCCCTCACGCACTCGCCCTCAGGCACTCGCCCTCACCGCACTCGCTCTCCACGCCTGTCGCCGTCACGGTACTCGCCGTCACGCAACTCGACCCCTCACGCACTCGCCCTCACGCACTCGCCCTCACGCACTCGCCCTCACGCACTCGCCGTCACGTACTCTGCCGTCACGCACTCGCCCTCACGCACTCGCCCTCACGCATTCGCCCTCACGCACCGCGCCTCACGCATTCGCCCTCACGGCACTCGCTTCTCACGCCTTCGCCGTCAGCTACTCGCGCCTCACGCACTCGCCCTCACGCCACTCCCCTCACGCACTCGCCTCACGCACTCGCCCTCACGCCACGGTCGCCCTCACGCACTCGCCCTCCACGCAACTTCGCCCTCCACGCACTCGCCCTCACGCACTTCGTGTCACGGGCACTGCCGTCACCCGCACTCGCGTCACGCACTCGCCCCGTCACGCACTCGCCCTCACGGCACTCGCCCTCACGCACTCACCCTCACGCACTCGCCCTCACCGCACTCGCCCTCACGCACTCGCCCTTCACGCACTCGCCCTCACGCACACGCCCTCACGCACACGCCCTCACGCACTCGCCCTCACGCACTCGCCCTCACGCACTCGCCCGCACGCACTCGCCTCACGTTACTCGCCCTCAACGCACTTGCCCTCACGCAACTCGGCCCTCACGCACTTCCCCTCACTGTCACTCGCTCTCCGCCTTCGCCGTCACGTACTCGCCGTCACGCACTCGCCGTCACGCACTCCCCCGCAGGCACTCGCCCACACGCACTCGCCCTCACGCACTCGCCCTCACGCCTTCGCCGTCACGCACTCCCCCGCAGGCACTCGCCCACACGCACTCGCTCACGCGCACTCTCCCGCACGCACTCGCACTCACGCGCTCGCCCTCACGCACTCGCTCGTGTCTGCGATCCCCTAAGACCGGCATCTGCTTGGAACGCGTTGTGATGCCCTAGGAAGCGTTTGCCTGCTGGTAGATCAACGAGCGTTATGTGGTACTCAGAGCCACTGGCCGCTATTCCGCTTACTCGCCCGCACTTGCGCTATGCACGCGAAGCCTCTCGACTGTTCGGGTCTCGCAGCCTCTCAGGCAGCCGAGGGCGTTCACGACTTGCGTTTCTGCTCGGTGCACTTTGCTGTGGACTCGACTTTTCATATAACGATTCTTTTGTTCCGATATTTGTAATGTACATGTCGATAATGGCAATCTGAAAATATACAAACGGAAACAGTTTACCAAATGATGTTTATAATTTGACCAGAGTTTTTATACCATTGAATATTTTTTTATCAAAATGTTGTTTGTTTAAAATTTGGTTTGAACAAACCTTGACATTAGATTTTGAAATAGGTCCCAAATGTGTCGAAGAGTCAAGAATAAATAAATTATTAAAAAAGACTGTTATTAAAGTAAAAAGGATTATAGTAATATGTACAGATATGTACAGATACATGCATACATACATATACCGATATTCATATGTATAAAAATTCATTGCGTTTCATTGAGAGACATTGAGGTTTTAACACGTTTGTTAAATTTAAAAATAGGGATAAAATATTTTTTCTCTAAAATAGCGAAATTGGATTTCTAAAACTTAGTTAAAATATATATTCATTTCTGTTTTTAATAAACTTGTGAGACGTAGGGCACTATTCATTGATACTATGCATACAAAGGTGGTGGTTTTTTCACGAAATTGGAATTATTCCATTTCCTCTCATTACATTTGAAATGTCAGTAAAATTGTGTATGTAACTTTTCACATCTAGTAAACAAACCAGAGATGTGGAGCAGTTCTTAGAATACTATTTAATTTTTTATTTTTTTCGTTGATAAAAGACTCTCGACAGACAATCGTGTTATATATTTGAAAAGTACTTTCATTTCACAACAGATGAAAATCCCTTTTCGTAAAACGAAATTTACAATAAAAAATATCGTCGAAATTACAGCTTTACGGCCTGAAGCCGTAGTATACCTGAAACCGTAGTTATTTTGTCAACTTAGTTAAACGTCAAAACTTAGTCAACTTACTGAAAATATCGACAGCGCTTATATTTATTATAATAGACACAACTTATTGCTAGTATTTTATTATTTTTTTCAATGCGCTTGCAGAAGTTCAATAATATAGTGAAAGTTAAAAGTGTATATGAAAAGATATACACTATATACTCCTCGTAAATATTATAGATTTTATAAATATGTTGCGCTTACAATGAAATGCAATGGACTCATGAGGTCGTGAGTTTAAACACAAATTTAGCACTATCAAGCAATATTTTGCTTTGCAGATCGTTTTAGTCCAACGTGATATTAGAAATGGGATGCGTGCATATTGAATTGGGAAATCAGTATGGTTACAGATAACTGGCAATGAGTAAGTACTAAATATAACTAAAAATATTTGATCCGATGGGAATATTTCTTTTAGAATAGTTTTTTCAGACGTTACATTTTTCACCTGCAGTGTGATTCACAAAATTCTTTGTATTAATTATTCATACATTTTAATTTAAGTATGACAATTATAATACATTAAAATATACAAAATAAAGTTTAGTGACTGATAATTAGAAAATCTTATTTTGGAAGATTCAAAGAATTTATTTTTTAATCCTAAGTATTTTCTTCAATATATAATAATTTTCGATCCACTAATACAATATATGTGTTTCGTGTATATGTTACGATTAATGTCCGAATCTAGCTAGATCGTGAATTAGCCGGTTAATGTTCATATTATACAAATTGGATGTATGACGTCCGAAATAGGAAGTTCTTCGCAGCAAGCTCGTACTTTATAGGAAGAAGTGCACAAAACAAAGTTGCTAAGGTAGGGAAATTACGTTACGATGACGAGGTATAGCAGACAATATATGTGCTGGTGTGAAGTTTATAAACCTTGTGAGAGACAAGGTTCATAGATTTGAGTTTCGCTATGTGAAATGTACATTTCTATTTTGACGATACCACCAAACCTAGTCTTACCTACCTTCACCATCTATCGAATTTTATTCTTTGCAATGCATTAAGAAGTTCGTGACCAGGCACAGGTCTTCAAATTTTGCTTGATGTGAGCCGTTTGCTTGAGGTTTGAGGTGAGACGAACGATGGCGTAAATTATTCATTCATGTCTTTCATAACGCTTTATTAAAAGTGTCTGCTGTGCAAATGAATCCGCTAATTCACGAACTAACGGTATGTAGCGAATTAGCGCTGACATACTAATGTACGACAAAGAAACAGTTGGCCAGCGTATCGAGAGCGCCTATCGCTTGCCAGCGCGCAGATCGAAGAGCGTTAACCGCCGTGGCTCGTCGCTCTGGCCGCGGTGCGCCCGCGGCGCCGGCGCCCTTCCCCCCCCCCGGCCACCGCCGCTCGCAAACGGAATTACCGTGGCCGCGATGTATCCCCCTAACTCGGCCAACTCGGCGCTTGCCCGCGGGCGCCGGCGAGCGATCTACCACGCCCCCGCTGGCCCCCGCCGCCACCGGAACAGGGGGAGAGGAGCGGACCGGCTGGGGGCCACAGAGCGCTCCGGGAGTAGGACGGGGTGGGAGCCGTTAGGAGCGAGGACGGGAGGGGGCGAGGGCGGGTTGGAGGAGGATGAGGGTGGCTAGAGACAAAGGGAGTGACTGGAAGTGTGGAAAGTGGCTGGTGGAAAGGGCGGTTGGTGAAAAGCCGATTGGGAGAAATGGCGACTGGAGGAAAGGGAGACTTAGGATCGTTTGAGGAAAGATGACTACAAATGGTCACTGAAAACTGGTGCCTGGTTGCAAACCGCCTGGGAGGGTGGGGCAAGTGGGGAAAACGGGGGTTGGGGTCGGATGCTGTTGGAGGGAGCGGAGGAATAGAAGAACAGAAGTCGAGCGACAGAAGCGAAGATGGCTGGGAGGGAGGTGTTGGGGAAAATTGGCTGGGAGTGAGGGCGGTTGAACCCGAGAATTGCTGGGGGAAGGGGTGGAAGGGACCTGGGCGGCTAAGGCCGAGGACGGGGGAGCGACTGCGCCGAAGGAGGCTGGGTGCATGGGAGTCTGGGGTCGAAGGAACTTGGAAACGAAGGTGATAGGCCTGAACATGGCAGGAGGGAGAGGCAGCATTGTTTTGTGAGACGCTATGGTTTTTAATTACTGTGAGGACCAGGCGCTGAAATTCAAAACATAGTAGTATATTTTGATCTGCTATAACTATGGAGAATACTCAGAACCCAAATATTTCATCAATTATTTTTCGAAAACCTGGAGCTACAATGCACTTTGTTTACATGACAACCTTGCTACTTCAAAAATAAAGTCGATTTCCACGATCATCTCTCTTGATTTGATGCTTCTCATTTAATTTAACATTGCAGGTCCATATCCACCTCTAATATTATTGGTTATGAAGGCTATCTTCAAAGTACAAATTTTTATTTTTTCGAGCGTCATCCAAGAAATCTATCTCGAATCACCCGTGTTACTACCTGAATATCCTTTAGACCACTGTACTCGAAAGCTTCAGTAGTTCCATCATCTCGTAACATAAATGTCTCGAGATCGGCGCTCTATATTTCGTATATCCCACATTTTGTACAGGGATTCGATCGTCGTTGGGTCAGAGAGCTTTCTTCTGCATGCTTAAGGATGAGGGAAAGATTTTAGAGTAGGGTAAATTAGTGCAGTGGCCCTTGCAGCACTTTGACTTATTGTGCTCGCACTGTCAGCCGGCACTCGCCCCTAAACGCACAGCATTTTATTTTATACCTTTTCGTACAGCCTTCTTCATTCTGTTATATATTCATTTAATTTATTTCAAGTCCAGAATAGTTAAATACTCCTTAAGTTATTTATCTATTATGAATTTTACTTTCTAACCTTTCTGCGAAAGAAGAGAAAGTATTTTAATCGTGCACCGGCAATCGCGACTTTGCGACAGACGACATTTGTTGTTTGTGATTGCTACAAATGTTCCGTTGGTATTTTCTCAAAACTTATAACCTGCAATCTCTTCCATGCGTTTAAAAATGAATGATATTTGTTTTTCCTTTTTGATTAAAAATATATAAGTTGTGTAAAAAGAGTACTATTTTTCAATAATAATTATAGTCTGGATTTCATGCAAATGCATATTTTCCCCCGATGTCAGAAATTATTCTCACTTTGGAGGCGCATGAACACTTAATTCCTAGATAATTAAACATTATTTTATGGGACACCAGTGATCCCGCAATACTTCACTATTGAAATGTATTATACTTTGCAGGCTACTGATCAAGTGATTGTTAATCACGTTTTACTCTACAGTCTGAAAAATATTTTTTAGGTCACTTTCTCTCGAGTATGAGATTGTTCTAAGTCGTGGTTTAGCTATTGTTGTCAAGAATTGTATTGTTAAAAAGTTCTCCTTCAAATTTAGGCTATGACGTTGCTTGGAGAAATTACTTAAAAAGATTTACTTTGTCCGAGATGACGTTCAAGTAATAAATCCGGTCGATATTTCACCATCGCAAGGGCAGAATATGTTCGAAGTCGCGCTTAATAGTGCGGCGGATGATATAGAGCGTCTGTTCACTGGCACTTGAGTAGGCATAAACGCATAAAATGGTCATCAACGCTCGTCTGTGTGCGGCAGACGTCCATTCCCATTGTACTACGCCTATAGGCACGTGTGGGTCTAGGGTATAGGAGGCGAGGACATTCGTGGGAGCCCCGGGCTATGTCAACTGAGGCAAGGCGTGGCCAGTGGGCCTGTCGGTTTTTTAAATGTGTTGCGTCATTGACGCAAGGCGTCTCTCAAACCCTTGTTGGCCGTTGAGAGCGTGTGTGGAGGAATTGTCCTTTGCTTTCTTTGTCACGTCTCGTCACGTCGCACTAGGTGAGTTTTATCCCTTCAGCTAGGGGCTCGACGTCGTTAGATCCCCGGGGTTCTTAGCCAAACCAGGAACCTGCGAGACTCGAATTAGCTTAACGTCCGTGACTTCACAGCGTAGCAAGCGAATACAGCTAACGACGCCGATTGGTGCCTAACCTCCGCGCTGGACACGTGGGGTGGACGACTGTTGACCGATGGCGTCTAATTTGGTTCAAGCATTAAAATGTAAAAGTTTTATTGTATTTATTTTTCGTCAAAAATTGTGAGTGACGTGCACATTTTCATAATTCTGGGTTACCTACCCTACACCATACATTAGAATACTGAATAGAGACAGCAATTAGCGTTTTTGCCAAGAATTGTTTGATTTAATACTTTTTAATGCATATATCATTTTCCTTTGTCCTTAAAGCAATAAAACCTAGATACGTAGCAAGGCTAAGGCTATGCCAGTTGCTATATAGGTGCCCGAATTGACAGTCAGGAATTGTTTTCTAAATAATTATAACATTTTAATGTCATAACAATTGTTCATAGCATACGTGGTCTTGTGGGTAAAGAAATAATTGTGCAACACTTCGTGTGCAGGACTCCCAAGCATATGGATTCCTATACAATTTCATGTATGTTTCCTTATGAGTATTGATGCATGGTGGATTCCATCACGTTTGGCTGCTATAGCGTTACCGAAGAAAATAATCAAATATAGATAGAAAGAAATTCCTGATGTTCACACTTTTCTACTTTTGTAAATGACCAGAAACAAGTTACATGCCATTTTTTATGCTTTCCATTTGAAGTTGTATTGAAGGATTTGTGAAGTAAGTGCACCATGCTGCATACATGAATATCTCAATCAGAAAACAAATATCAAAACTTCTGTTGATTTTTTATATTGAATGTTTTAATTATGTATTTAAATGAATAAAAACCAGAATTATATAAGCTTATACAGATACTATATTAGGTTATAGGTCAGTGGAAATGTATTTTTGTGGTTTTAATGAACAATTGATATGTCGTACTGTTAATAATGAAATAAACACCACCTCATTACAGTGATATTTATTTTATTGAACAGATGATTCAGAATTTTCTAAAATGTCACTTCTCTCGTTTTGGTTTTCACCCATTTATTTTACCTTATATGGCTGTGTATGTGCGTATGTATGACAGTTATTCTGAATAGAGGTAAACAGCTGAGTACAATAAGATACGAAATTACGCGAATGACAAGAGATGAAATACGAAAGAATGTAAGTAATTGACAGGATATATAATTAGCCAAGAACTGAGTTGTGACTGTATCCGGCCCAAAAGGACGTGCTGGCATGTGTACCGAGTTGACCGGCGAAGCAACATTTGTCCGCGGCGTAACATCGTTTCGCGAATCGCCCTCACTGCGCGCCCCTCACATTCCTTCTAGGAGCGCTCGCTCTGTATGAGCTTCGGCTTCACCCATCTTGGTGGATTTCCAGCAATACACTCTCGCACTTCTCCACTCAGCGCTCCCAACGCCCTTCTCCGACCGCCCCCCTCCTCCACCTCCTCGGCCCTGCGCACCTTTCCGCCCGCCCCTCC
>BOPP01000043.1:3667815-3678215 GCA_017312745.1 Gryllus bimaculatus
GACCGCGGCGTCGTTCATTTTTCGCTTCCTTATTTCGTTTGATTTCCGTAAATCGTCTTATTTTCGTCTTCTTTTCTTCGTCTTAGTCGTGTCTTCTTCTTTTCCTTATTCTTCCTCAAACTCTTCTTTTTCCTCTTACTTATCGCCTTCTTCTCTTTTTTCGTGTCCTTCCTATTACTATTCTTCGATTTCTTCCACTTCCTCTTGTGCTTCGTCCTCTCTCTACACTTCGCCTTATTCCACTTACTCTCTTCTACTTCTACTGTTCTTGTCATTCTACTTCGTCGTTTGCCCGTACTGTTTTCCTTTATTCTCTTTGTCTTCGTTGCACTGTTCTTTCGCTTGGTCTTCACAAGTACTATATGAGACCACCCTTCACTGAGAGGAAATCACTTGAAGTAAATTTTCCGAGCAATTCCTTATATTGTCTAAATAATCATCGTCATCAAAACATTTTTCTCGTACATCTCTTAATGACCGTTGATTGTTAAGGAGAAATCACAATATTTGACTTTCTTGACTATATACTGTGTGGAATGATGCTGACGGTAGCAAATGAAAAAGGATATAATGTTCGTTGCCTTCTGTGCCCAACACAAGAGATGAACGCTCTACTGCCCTAACGGTACCTAATGGTTTGAGAGTGTACGTCGGTGTAGCGAGTTGATACCACCATCCACCACGTCCAATATACCTGACAGAATGTAGTATGTCCAGAGTTAGAAATCTTCTGAATTTTCCGAAAAATTATCATTGAATAGCTCTGGAGTGCAGATGATTGCTGTTTTCTTCCATTCTAAAAAAATAAGATTAAACTCAAGCATTCTCTAAAGAGCATAGACCTGAATACGTGTATTTAAGTGGAATTATATCTGTTTCGTACTTGCAAAGGAGCATTTATGTAATGATAAAAAATACACATCGAACTCTTTTTACCTTGTGAGTATAAAAATTCAAAACTTTCACATCTTTTACGATAATATTTAAAGGGCTAAAATTTTTTCAAACAGTGCATACAAAGCTATGAGTAAAATTTGACTCTTTATTCCCTACCTTTCGGATCGTTTTTGTGTTTATCTCTGAACAGGTTATCAGTGACGCTTCTTATGGGAAACTACGCAGAACACTAGAACGGAAAGGGGAGCAATTAGTCATTCCGAGAGTTCGCCTCGAAAATGGAATGAGAGGCGGTTGCTGAAGTGCCTAAGCTTGTAGTCAAAGCGGAACAAGTATTCGCCGAACTCTGAAGGAGTTCACATTCTGTTCTTGAATCCTACTCGTGTGTTCAACAATGCACAAGGGCAAATGATTCCTAGAAATGCATTCATATTGAATATATTGGAAACACGAAAAGGAAGCTTAACTAGAGAGAACTTCAAGTGTACCTACAATTAAAATTGCACATAAGCTACACACTGAAAAACTGAGTTCTCCAAATTGTTATGCAGAATTGTAGCAATTATTTTGATCAATATAAGACAGAGCTACGTAAAACAGAGCTTTCTTTCTGCCAAATTCTTTCATTACATTGAATAAACGAAGGGACGTGCTGATAACGCACATTTTCTTTAAACCATTGAAGTGAAATGTGTAACAAAGTAACGTAATGACAAACGCAGGTTCTTGAGTTGGTTTTTCTAAACAAAAATCAACTGTTTTGCCAGACTTCATGCAAATGACTCCAAAGGACACTTTGAAAACTATTCAGTGAGAGTAATGTTGAGTTTGGTATTAAGTGAATATTGATTCAAGCATGAGAGTAATATAATTTGCATTTTGAAGAAGCATCCATAAAAGTTCGTTGACTATGGTTTTAACTGCTGATGCAGAGAAACAAATATGCACTGTCTATACTCTAAATCAATGAGTCTTGGAATTGAATCAGTGACATAGAAACTTCATCACCATTCTTTCAAAAGTGACAGCACAGAATGCAGGAATCTACGCAAATACATTCCTGCCATGAATTGCTTACCTATGTTCGCTATATTCCCTGAAAACCATTTAGAGTACGCAGTATTACTGGGTGTAGCTTATTACTGATTTCAAAGGTACACCTTAAATACTATCAGTACTTCTGATCTTCACCTTTCTGTTTTCCATATATGCAAAATTGTAGCATTTCCAGCTAATATTTCATATAGTACATGGTTACACCCAAGTGTAGGATTAAACAACAGAATATGAACGGCTTTATGTTTCGTAGAAAATTAGTATCCGATTTGTCCGATGATTTCCAAGCAATTTCTCATCGAGCGGGTTGTTTGTAACTCTGCTCTAATTTCCCTCCATATTTTGTTTTTAATTCTCGCAAAAATCATTCAATTTAAAATGGTGGTAAATTGTTGCACTGAAAATTGCTTGCAGCTGGTAAATTATTCATTATTTCGAAATGTTCACCAAATTTTAGCCCAATATTTTGCTATGGAAGACCTATTACGTATGCGTGAATACATTCTTTTTTCATTTAATTTGTCAAAACAGTTGAACTATGGTAAAAAGTTAATTTGAAGTTACATTTACACTGTAAATACGTTAATGGGTGAATATGCTAAAAGTCACTTGGTATGAAATAAATATTTGGGGATTGTACAAAAAAAGAAAATAGGCTGTTGCAAAAATATTTTAAAGCTACATATAAGCGGTAAGATATATTCTAAATTATTTGTTTACATGTTTATAGTGACACATGTTGTGTCATATCATTGTTTCAAACACACAATTTTACAATAATAATGTCGTTGACATCCTGAATTTATTTCACGAATCAGAATGGCTTCTATGTCACTAATAAAATTTGTGATCTATATAAATTTTGTTTATGATTAAGATTTTGTTTAAGATGTAGGCAATTGAAAATGAAATACGCACTATTTCGAAACAAGGCAACTTGAAAAGGAATTATTACTAGGGAAAATAAAGAAGCCAAAACGAAGAAAGCGAAATAAGGCAAAATACTCAAAATTTTAGAAACAAGAAGCTCAAATCAGACAAAATAGGCAAAATTCAAATCTAAAACAACTCTGGAACTTCACTCCAGTTACTCCTATTGTTAGAAACGTTTCAGTTTTTTATCCGCAATTCAAGGAATTAAAGTTTGGTCTATATCAACTCCCTTTATTTCTGGAATTGTTCTGAAATACTTGCTGTAATTGGGGCTGTGCCTCTATATGAGTAAATAGAGAATACAATAACATTACTTATTCCAATGAGTAGGCAACAATCAAATATATGTTCTACAGTATTTCCTGAAATTTTCTACTTTTGTTCAACCACGTGGGCAGTTATAATTAAATTAATGTTGTGCTTTGATACATTTCATGCATTTCCCTTAACATGGAATTCTCATAATTTATTAACTAAAATAGTGTCAAACTATAATGCTCAATATTATTAATTAAACATTAAAAGTTCATGAAACGTTGTTTATCTATGTATAAGTAATTTGCTTCAATACACTAGTATTGATCATAATTGGAACACAGAAGGTTGTTAATTTTCTTTATTATTGTTGTCTTTATTATTATTTCAGATGTATTTTTAGATCTAACTCACGGTATATATTATCCTTGCCATTCTTATTTCTGTTATTTCATATCTTCTTTTACTTGCATATTTTCCTTTACACATACGACTTTGTATATTCTATTGCAACTACAGTAAGATAGTACATTAATGGGAGGTCCATGCCATATTAATAGCAAATTATACGGAAACTAAATTTTCTGTCACTATTCTTGATACTACCTGACCCTCGTATATTATAAATTAAATACATTGCATAAATGTATAAAATTTGCATAAATGCGCAAAAACAAACCGCCTCGGGCGTGGTTGAATTTGTGTTCGTCCTTTCACCCCCTATCATCTAATCTTACAGTTACCAGAACAATTATCCAATAGTGGTCGCTAATGACGTGGATTTTGATGCGCTCTTAAATAACAAAAAAAAATCACGAACAATGTTCAAAACCATCATATAAAATAATTTCGTATAACAACACAATACATTTAATATTTTCTTCATTAATACTGCAATAAACAATAACGTAAAACGTTAAGCAGTACAGTTTAGCACTTTTTATACACCAAAAATATAATGGAATTGCTGTCGTAAAACGTAAGACATGAACAGTAAGTATTTAACCAGTTTATTCCCATCCTCCAATAGAAATTGAATTTAACTGTTTTGTCCGTATCTCAAATGTCTTTACTACGAATTTTATTTTCTCAATAGGCATAGCCATCGTATACGAAACATATAAGCAAGTAATAATATTCCTGGTTGCTAGAAGTCGATCTAGCCGAGATCTCTAAAGCATTACGAGCTCCCTACCAGGGCGTATTTAAAGCTTGCTTCGTTTCGAATCTTGTTTTAAACCGTGCTTAGCTTCTATATGTTTGTAGTGAAACCGATGGTTGGTCTTCTTGAAGGGTGCACCGAAGTTGACGGGGTGTGCAGCTAAAGTGTATACGTTTTGCTCCTTAATAGCCATAATACTTAATTAGTAATATAGATGTTATTGGATTTGTACTGAGTTCCTGGGAATGTAGCAAAACCATAGGCACCTCTGACATGGTCGGAAGCTACATAGTTTTCTTTCAATTGGAAGTTAGTTATATAGACTGGTGGCTTGTTGTACTAAATATGCTCCTAAAAAAAAACCATCCAAAAAGTTTGTTCCAAACGTAACACACACTGATCACGAACAACAAATAAAATGTTATCGTATAAAGCTACAATATATTAAAAAATTATTAAAAACATTTTTCATAAATATTGCAATATCATTGTATCGTTCATACGAGTACATTGTGCAACAGTTATTTACATACCAAAAATATCAAAGTTATACAGAGTGACGTGTAAATGAAGGGCTTACAAAAAACAATACATCGTTACTTGTGCTTCAAAGAATTATTTACAAAATAATACTGGAAAAATGTTGCCATTTTATAAAATTAGTGCTTGAAAATATCTCGAAAGTGACGGACGTTTTCCGCGATGCCCTTCACAAATCGCTGTTGGAGGTTCGCTTCCACTCTTTCCAACGTTGACTGGTTAATTTGAATAATTTCCACACAAATTGCTTCCTTCAGTTCTTCAAGTGTACGTGGCTTGTGCTCGTACACATGTGACTGGAGATGACTCCACAAAAGTAGTCCACATGAACAGGTCTGCGGAACGAGGAGGCCAACTAATGTCACCAAACCGGGCTTATGACGCGACCACGAAAAGCAGCCCGAATTGCTTCCATTGTCATTTTTGCTCTATGAGATTGACCTGCAGATACCATTCTCGCTAGGTAGGAATACGTTTTCTTCTCAGTTCAGGATGAAAAAATTCAGTGACCATCTCTCTATAATGTTCTTAAGTTACAGTTACAGTGTTCCTGTTTTCGTCTTGGAAATAGTATGGACCAATAACATCTACAGCACATTAATCAGTCACTTTGGGACTATGTAATGGTCTTGCATGCATTACTTTTGAATTTTCACTAACTCAATAACCAACGATCTCCTGATTTACCATGCCGTTCAAATGAAAATGATCATTACTCATAAACAAAATAATGTTCTCATTTTTTTCTCAAGTATGGCCTCCATTTTTTCAGCAAAATTTAGCCTATGTGAATAATCTCTAGGGTTAAGTTGTTGCAAAATGGCTATTTTGAAGAGATGAAATCTTATATTAATATGTAAAATACGCCTTAATGTCCGATTACTGAGATGCAGTTCAGCAGAATGTCTTCTAGTTGATCGACGAGGACTACGGAGTATGGCTTGCCGAACTCGTCCCACATTTTCTGGAGCGCATATAAAGCAAGAAAACCCCGGAGGTTTTCTTTCCATCACTGTTCCTAGTGAACGATGAAATTCAACTCAATGTAAAATGGTGTTATGAGTGGGACCACTATCATGTCTCACCAGATTGAAATGGCGGCGAAACTCACGTTGTACTGCAACGATAGACTTATTTCCCATTGATCGTTGTGTGTATGTATGTGTCTATATAAATGTATATGTATGTGCTCAAGTGTGTACATATGTATGTATAGTTTACATTTACATATATTTTTTTACATTTTATATATTTTTTATTTTTATTTTAAATTGTTTTTTACAATATAGTGACCGGAAATGTTGGTATATTATATTTTATTATAATAAATTAACTTACTGATCTGTTAACCTTGAATAATATTAATAATAATAATCATAATAATAATAACAACAACAACATTTGGGCAATACATCTAGTTTTAGTACAGTTGCATCAACTTCTCTCGGAATGTTGTCAGGTTATATTACTAATTTGACATGAACGTGACCGGAAACACATGGTCGCGAGCCATGGAGTGGCTGTAGCGCGTGGTTCTTTCAATTCAACCAGGCCTCAGTCATTTACGTTTGGGCCTTGGCCCGTCACAATTGTTGCGTGATGGACCCACCTGCTCCAGCAACTCCATGAGTTGGGCGTGGAAGATTCAAATGAGACGTTAACATTAGTAAGATGTGTACTTCCTATATTTTTGGTGTTTTATTTATCCTAGTTTATAATTTTAAATTTAATTTTTTTATTTTATTTGTGTTCATTATTTCACAATCAATTTATTGTAATGTATGTTGTCCTCATGCACTGTTCATGTTTTATACATTAGTCCTAATGAAGAAATTAAATATTTCGAAACGTTGGCGTAACTAATTGTTTCTCTAACCACATTGACCAATCCCGTGAACTGATTCTAAATCTTGATAGACTCATTATTACGCACCCAACAATCGTAAGCAAACACACAATGCTGCACAGCCCTCGACGAAACAGTAGCAAAAGCTACCAAGCCCGTGACGACACCAGTCCTACTTACTCAGCTTTAATAGTATCGGTTCAAAAAACGTCCGTCCTTTCCGACTCACCCTATATAGCAAAACATGTGAATAGCAGCTATTTAATGACAAGCTTCCTCTTCCTTGTAACCTGACTGTTGCATGATGTCAGCCGTGCCTTAAGTAGTGACGAGTATAAAAATTCACTTGATTTTGCAGTAGGTGAATATGCGAAATGATACATGTATTTACATTTTTCAGTCCAACTCGAATCTGTTTCATTGTTTTTCCATTTTTGCTAAGACCTCTCTCAAGTGACTGGAGGCTTCATAGTTTTCTTTAAATCCGAAATTACTAATACAGGTAATTGAATCCTTGAAGCCTAAAGCAATCTTGTATCTCACAAATGTAAATTATAATATAGATATTATTATTATTATTATTATTATTATTATTATTATTATTATTATTATTATTATTATTATTATCTTTACTGTTATTGTTTTTGTTGTGTTTTCAGTGTGACATTTACAGCTGGAATCTGTAGAGAGTAGAGGTGATTCTCATTCACAAGAGTTGGCAGTGAGCATCCTCAAGAACTCGAGGGTGCATTAAAGTCTCGAACATCCTCGGATCTCCCTTGGAACAAGATAACCGAGTTATTTCGATCGTCAAAGTCATCGTGCAAAGCAACGTTTCTACGCGCATCGTAGAAATGGTCGTGGTTCATCAAATGGAACCCATAAAAGTATACGATCTGTCGAATGCACTCGTTTAGACTCGTTGAAGTTCCGTTAAATGAGGTTTAGTGGAGATTTCAAGGGTGCCAGAGGAGTATTTCCCTGGAGTGATTAAAGCAGCTTTGTTTGCAGTAATTAAGTTGGTCTGAACCTGCCTCAACCAATCCAGCCTTTAAAGAACTCGAATGGAGACGCAGTCGATTCTCTTCTGTGAAAGCCCATTCGGTGCTGTGTTCGACTGTGAAGCACTCGTAGGCTGCACAACAATGGGTTAGTTCGGAGGTGTTCAACTTTACCCTTGAGCACCCCATCCACCTCTCTTTGTGAAGGTGTGACGCGAATGTAGTAGGATGTTAAAAAAAACTATTCGAATCATCTAAAATCTTAAACAAAAAATGTAATGGGACAAACAATTATATTGCAAATGTTTTAATACTCTTATTTTTAGTCGTTACAATTATCGTTTAATATTACATTATTATTTCTTAATTTTTCCATTTATTTTGTTTTCTAATTTATAAACGATTTTATTTATTGATTTCCTGTCGTCAGGTGGAATGAAATTGTTCTGAAAACCAAACCTTTGAAATTCCTGGTCGCTCCTCCGTCTTCCCTCGCTTCCCAGCCCCTCCGCGGTCACTGGAAAATGTACAGCTCTCATGAGCAATGGACAGAAAATCTGTTTGTATAAAAAATCAAGTTCAATAGTCACTTGTTCTTAACCACACGAGAACACCACTTCAGAATGCACCAAATGTGTGAAAAATACATAGTATTTTGGAGTTGCAATTCTGACACCCATTGCGCAAAACATCTACATTTTCATGTCAGGGGGGATATTTTCTGCTGACATGAAAGTGCCCGTATGCCATCAACGTAATATTTTAAGGGAGCGCAAGAAGGATGAAAACAATGATGATTATAACTAAAACTGGGATCTACTATCACTGATGGCCCGGGGCAACCTGTGATCTAGTAGCTAGAGCACTCGCCTTCCACCTGTGGGTACCTGGGTTCAAACAAGGTCACTCCATGTGAAAGGGGAGTGCTCTCACCACTGCACCATGGGTTGTTCGGAACGAGGATCTCCACGAGGAATCGAAGATGATGTCACTTCTCTCCTATATTCAGAAATATATTTTAAAACTTTTAACTCGCTTAAGATATATAGACGTATACGAAGATGTGACGTCACATGCAACTTCCACTGACAACTCTACAACTGGGATGCCATCAGCCTGTGGAGCTAATAACGATATGTATTTACATTTGAATTTCTTTTGAAATTGAATTACACTTTCAATTTCATAATAATTGAATAAAAATAATAATATTAATAGCATTATAATTCTAATAAAATAGTTTATTACGCCTTTAGGTACATGATAATTGTCCACTTGTAAATAAATATCAGCGAATATGGGTGTCACTCAACTGCAGTACAAAATAATTTAATAATGCAATAATGACGCCATTCATTGTTCATAGTTTTCTATGCGTCTTATTCTTAAAACGTATTCTGGTATATTGCTCAAAGTTTGCACTTTTTATTCCCACTGATTAAAGATAATGATTTTCTAATCTGATCATCTTTATATCCTCTTAACTGATGGTTGGAGTAGATTAAATGGCTGTATACGAGAAAGGGTTCTGTTAACATTACATTATAATACATAAATGGGTGTTGAATAAATAATAATAATAATAATAATAATAATAATAATAATAATAATAATAATAATAATAATAATACATCGTATTTGCATAAATTTAGCAAATATGTAAAATCTTACAAAAGTGATCGAATAAGGTAAAAGTTGTGGATTACATATATGGTTAAAATACCAATATGTGTCCGGTGATAATTACAGACTATACTGCGATTTAAATATAGAGGCATTTTAAGGTCACCAGCGAAAAGGAGAGGGGACATTGTGATCCAATCAGGATCTCCAATACAAAAAATATAAGACGTAACGGAGCTGCTGATTAAATGACGGTTTCCCTCTCTCCGTGCTGTTCGTGGCTGTGGAGCGCCACTATGTTTAAATGGAAGTAGTCTGTAATTGCTACCGAACACACACTGTCATTTTGGTTATATACACTGCACAATCTTTTATCTTAATGGATAGCCTTTCTAAAAGTTTGACATATTTTCTAAATTTTTGCAATACGATATATAACCACAAAGTTCGTTAATAATCATCCAACTTTGATCCGTCTGGTGGTGATTATCTCCTTAGCATCGTGTATTCTTGCAAGTGACTTCAAAGAAACTACATATCATAGTGCAATTAATGTTACGGCACTCACTGGTGCCCTTTGTTCAAAATGTTCATTAGAAATAACTATGCAGCCAGAAATTTAAAAGTATTTTCAATCATTTCATCAACATTCCCGCCATTCTCCTTCTTACAATATTCCACACCCCTCCCGGACTAACGGACACCTTTCAAAATCTTTCCTTGAAAAGGAGGAAGCTTTCTCTTGCTCTCTCTCCCCAACACCAGCAATACTGGACCGTTGGAAATCCTCACGTCTTTGGCAGCCTCTTTCCCCCAAAGTGACTCAACTTCTGTTTGCTTATTCAATATGTTTTCCATTTATTTACTTTAATAGGAATTAATATTATTTATTTATTTATTTATTTATTTCTGTTTTAATAGTGGCAGCAAAGTCGTTGAAAGAGACCATCATTTATATGTTAACCGCAGTGACTCCGTTTATTTACTCAGGAATGAAGGAAATTCTAAAAGTCTTTTGAAACCCTTTCAAAACCTAAACACAACCAGTGCGAATCAGAGAATATGGGGATGGTTTATTTTCTGCATC
>BOPP01000043.1:3678691-3700533 GCA_017312745.1 Gryllus bimaculatus
CTCAACGCCCCAAGCAGCGGCCTAGGGCGGGTGCACCGCCCGGGTTGCGCACTGGACTGTGGTGCAAGGTGGGAGTGGAATGGAGAGGTGACAAAAGCGAGAAATGAGGGAGTGAAAGATTACAAGTGTAACATATATGAGGAGAGAACAAACGGCTGGAGGAATGAGTCTTTTGTAGGAAGAAAATGACAAACGGGAACATTAAATTTGCGGTAAAACGTGGAAAACAAAAAGAATGGGGAAGTCAAGGAAGAAAAAGAAAATAAAAATAGTGGCAAGAATAGGGAATTGTTTTAATCCCATTACACAAGCGTTAAAAATTATCTTATTTGAAATGTTCGTGTTCCCAATGTACTCATTTGCCTTTCCTGAGCATGGGAAATTACATGTACTCACAAATTAAATATTTTTGTTATTTATGTCGGTATACACACGCCTAGCTCTATAGCAACGAACCGTCTAAACAACGCATTTCGAGCGCGTCCATAGAAAAGGCCGTTAACGTGCTCGAGAATCCATTGTAGTTATTAACGTCATCAGGCCGATAAACATCAAATCACAGACGCGGTCGCTTTATAAAGCAAAGCGATAGCCGAGGTTTATAATCAACCGAGTCTGATATTTGTGTTATTGGCTATTTGTCGTCAATAATTTTCGTAATACAATTTTTTTAAAGAAAAATAAGATAAATAAGAACTACTTATGCCTTTAATACCATCATCCATTTTAATTCGATTCAATTCTTCGATTTTTCAGAGGCGAGAGTCTTTCATTTCGATTTGTTGTTGCTTGAGACGCGGTAGCTTTGTTTCTAAACATATTTAGACAGATATATCAGCGTCAACTTTCAACTTGTTACCCATGAAAACCATGATAAGATATGAGAAAGACAATAGAAAGATTTTCGACATTACCGTGAATGTCCGAGTAGAACATTGATGAAGTAAATGAAACATTTATTCTGGTGCACGTTAAAGAAAGATCTCAGACGTACACTCACATGGTGTTCCACAAAGTTCTCAATGTTTAAACTATTTTTAGTTGTCAAGGAATATGTTGATATTATCGAGGTTTGTATTCCACATTTTTCAATTTTACGATTCAGTTAAAAAACTTTTATTATGTGATATCTAAATTAATGTACAGATTCTTAAAACTGGGCGTAGTGTCGAGGCGATCCTTATACAATGAGAAATTATAAGTTAAAAATTAATACTTTAATTAAACAGTTGAAAAATAGTTTTGTGTTGCGTGTGTGCGTTCCTTATGTTGTTTATCATTTGTTTTGGAAATTGAATACATAGATGGACGTTCACGTGGATTTTTAATGGCCGGCGGCTGTTATTTCCTTAATGGCCTGCGGCCAGTAAAATTATATTTTCATTCCACTGTTGGGTTACATTATTCAGGTATATTAACAGGTCAGTATTAAAAAACTATTTTAGAGATCTTTCGGGTGTAGAAGTTACCAGTGCTCATAAATCTTTGGATAAACATGTTGTTGATACAAACCGGAATTTTTTGCTACATGTAAACAAATATTAATTTTTACAACTGAATACGGCCGAGGAAAAAGGGAACAAGTCATTCTTACCACTTTTCAGGAGAAAGGAAACGTTAAATAATACACATGTTATCCAGTCCAATATTTCTGTGTGAACTCACTGTGATAAAATAAACACTGTTACGACTTGATTCCTTTCTTTATAGTAGAATTTGCCTTACCTTAAAGAATAACTTTCTAATAAAACACAAATATTGCATTTTTACTTGTTCCCTTTCTTCTCAAGTTGATTCAATTGGTTTGGTACAGATATATTAAATTCACAATTTTTTAAACTGCCACTGAATTGCCATTTGAAGCCTCGACATATATCTTCGTTAGTATTAAAAGAAATCGATTCTGAAATGCCTGTCCCATTTGCTCCCATTTGTTCATTAGCTCTCCTTGTACGTTTGTTCCCTTGTCAGTTTGTCCCTTGTCCTTATCTTTTGTCCCATTTGTCCCCTTGTCCTTTTTCTCCCATGTAGTCCCTTCATACCCCCATGTCTCTTCGTTTGTCATGGCTCAATTTGTCCGATTGTATCCAACACTTCCTACAGAACAACGAGGGTAATGAGAATTCTTAACTCTGAAAATGTGAAATGTTGATTTGGAATAGGAAGACTACTAGAAATAACAAAAACATTGTACGTAACACGCCCGCTATTAGTCTTTAAGAACATGTTACATAAATAACTATTAAGGCTTCCATTTTAAATTATTAACCAAGTTTGGTGCACGAACGCTATATTAATGATGCATTGGCACTTAATTTTATCACTCATGATAAAACGAAAAGACAATTTGTGTAATATTGTAAATGAATGTTTTTTAGATATTGTGATATAGCTTGTACTATAGCTTCATAGAATGTATGTCATTTCATCTAGTTTCGTAATTCATATATGAAAGTTGTGAGGTAAACTGAGAAGATTGCTAATCTCGATGTTTCATTAAGAACAATCAAATGTGCTATTGTTCACCTCTGTAGGTGCTGAAAATACGTTTTGGTTACGTTGTATTCGTAGGCTTCCGCGGCCGGAGTCATTGGATACATGGTCATTGGTTATTGGATGGGCCGCATCTCAGTCAATCGAGCTGACGTTTCGGCCATCGTGTTGTGGCCTTCTTCAGAGCAATACTGCAGAAGGCCACACACGATGGTCTAAACGTCCGCTCGATCTTTTGAGATGCCGCTCATTGCGGATGTATCCAGTATCTCCGGCCGCGGAAGCCTACGAATACAGTTACCTTGAATAGTTACCTTGGAACGCACAAATATAGATAAATTGTGGAGAAATCGTTAGTTCTCCACCAGGAGGCAGAGACGCGTTGACTGGCACTTCATTTGTCTCAGTTGGTGGGCGGGAAGGGACTTGGAAGTCTGAATGTCGGTTGGACGCACGACGGACAGACGGGCCCGACTGACGTGACGCTACTGGCGGACGGCTGGACGAACGCGCGCGCGCACGCACGCATGCACGAAAGTTACGCAAATACTATAATTACATGGTATTAGAAAAAGAGGAGATGGATCTCGGGAATAATTTTTCACTCTTATTTTCGCCTTCATTGATCATGAAAGAGGACGTCTAATATATTTGTAGAGCGTTCGGTATTTGGTATTAGAGATATATAAAAACATTTTAATCATAATACTATTCTGTTTGTGACACCAGGTAATACAGTGATATTATATATTGTGCGGATATACGCGCCACCTCATGACGCACAAGAGGGTAACCTCTTCTTCGGGTAGACAGAAAAGGTTTTTAGGCTGTACTTTAGCCTTTAGTATTTCATGAGTCAGTACAAGTATACAGAATAGCGATCTTTCGAACACACATATACCCACCATATAACGTGTGTGACTGAGTCCGTGTCGACGTCTTGCACTGTACAGATGTAGCGAGGTAGAATATCGGAAAGCCGAGAGATTGGAAAGAAAGGAATTTATGCCCTGAACTGATGAAGATGGCATAGAGTATTGGATCGTGACTCGGGTTATCAAGATCTCAAGTTTACGATGCTTTCAGACGTTGACGTACAAATCGATGTCAGTATTTCTTTCCGTCTGTCTCTCTCTCTTACATCATGAATGTCTTTCTCTTTCATTCGCACATACGAGTGCAACATATTGCATATGTGATTTCCTTATTTCCTTTTTCAGTGTGGATTGCGTTGTCTTTCTAACTTTATGTCTGATGCTTGCATCTTTTCCCTAGGAGGTTGTAGCTCTGTTGCATGATCTCCGGTAACAGTTTTATGACTTCATGAAGTTCACAGAATCGAATTGTCCTTCCGGGAGCAATTTGAGCGAGCGGCTGCATGTGAAGTGACTTAAGCCAGCGTCAGATGCGATCGAATGTGCGGTGTTTTGTATTTCATGAACGGGAACGAAGTACGTGCTACGAGAAATTATTTCAACTTTGAGGAATCGGCGTGAAAACCGTGAGCTACGAGCCTAAACGACAATCTGGTTCTCATTCAATATCTTATGAATCAAAACTAAATGCACGTGATTATAGAGAATTGTCACTCAGATAAAATGTAAAACTTCAATAATTTGCAACTATTCTTGTTAATTACTGTTAAAACTTGAACTTGGCAGTATGACATGTTCGTGACTTTTTTTTTGTTTAAAACTGTTTCCTTTGTTCCAAAGCCGAACTATAAAGTGAAACATGTGCTAGTGTTAACTTACAAACACAGGCCTGCGACGAAAGAACTATTTTGAACTGCAACTGCTCCTTACATACTGTTGTGCGCAGAAATTGAAAATGTCTATAGAAATGCTTATCATGCACTTTTTCTCACAAATTGAGGTTGATAGTTTGCTAGATTATTAGCAACTTACCGGGCTGGTGCTCTGTGAACACGGGCTACAGAACGTTTTCAGTTTTCCCTCAAATGGTACAGTATGTATATGAGAGTGCGAAATGCTATCTTCCAAGCTAGGTACGCGAATGCAACACTGGAACACATCACAACTCCCACCAGCAAATACTGTTGAAATAGGAAGGAAGAAAATTATGAGAAAAGATATTGTTGACGCAAAGAAAATTCTTCTACAAGTACCATCTCTGCATATAAAATTAGGACTTACGAAACAGCTTACTAAAGCTTTACCGATAACTGAGATATTGTTTACGTATCTTTGTAAAGTTTCCAAAGATTTCGTAAATTAAGTACAATGATGGAATACTCGCTGAAGCAACTATAAGAAGACAGATGAAAAAAAATTGAAAAAAGAGCTTGTATATAATTCCACGGTTTTTTAAAAATTATTTAACCTAAGAACAGTTAAGAACTGTGTGTTACGTACTATGGCGGAAATGTATTTTGTGAACTGTTTCTTGTATTTGGGGAATCTATTCTAATGAATATACAAGTTGAATTATGAATACAAGTAGAAATGAGCATTGTGGGCAAAAATTGATATGAAAATATTAGCTCCTGCGTAATAAAACTTACTTGAGACGACAAATCAGCGAAGGATTTTTGCCAGTATCCCTCGTCATGGCCATCGTGCAAGAAAAGACTTACTGACGCAAGAATATGTAGAACGTTAATTTGATTCATTATATTCCCCACTGACCTAGAAAACGTGCACAGGTTGTGAAGTTACATTTATGTCAGAAGCAAAACAAGGAGCCATCTGAGCAATCGCTCAAAGCGAAGAAAATCCGGAAGGAAATCGGGGTCGTTGACCTAGAATCTGAGATACAATATTTGGACAACTCCGTTTAAGAATTTCTTAGGAAACAAAAAACACCCCAATACTTGATCATTATTAACAATAGGCTCAAAAGCCTCAGTTGTTGATGTGCTTGCAGATTCCTTCCCTCCAGCTCTTCGTGCCAGGCGCAAGCAGAACGTTTCCACGAAGATATAAGTGGGTTGAAAAAAGGGTCACACCGCAGAGCATACAAAGAGAAGGACCTTTCAAGATACATAATAAATGTTTGTATAAGAAAATAATAGTTTGCGAACTAAAACTTTTATTAGTTTTATTTCATCATATATCCTTAGTACCTAAATTAGGCGAATTTTGAATAGATAAAAGCATAATAATTCGTTGTAAAAATATGAACTTGTTGGAATAAAACTAAGCTTTAATATGAGAAGAGTATTCCAATTAAATTTTAAATGTTTACTTGCAACATAAATAGGCAAACTTGTATAATTATTACTTCAATGCCTGTGTTCACACTTTGTTAATAGTTTGCAGAATGGATTCGTCCATTTCATGGACACACTGTATTACAGTACAATCAATATTCAGTCATCCGAGCAATGTTCCACACCGAATTTTTAGTGCACTTTGCTGCCGTTTACGATAATTTACGTTCACGTTCATTTATCAAGGCAGATTATCTTCATAGGATTTAGGGCTAACATGTAGATGTGTAAATGATCGAAGTTGCTAAATGCTGAAAAATGGATGGGGATAACCGGAAGAGGCAGTTTCATTGGATAATGTGCGGAAGATAGGGAAACGTTATGTCACATTGACCAATGCGCGCTTATTACCTGATATCGTTTAGAGTTGTGTTGCGTAGTGCTATTTGCACAGTACCAGAGAATTACCGGATGCCGAAAAGCACACATAGACGTATGTTGGTTTGCATTTATATCTCATTTTTGGCATATATGAGCGGGTTGATTTTTAACGTCTATTGCCTATGATATCGTGCAATGTTATGTTTCGCTTTGTAGTTCATTAAAAGTATGAACGTAATTTGCTACAACGTTGCGCCATATAGTGTGTGATACAGGAGACGGAAGGGGACGGATTACAGTTCATACAGAATATCGAGAAAAATTCTTCCAAATAATATATATCAGATTGGTGCTTGTAGCTTAGTGGAGGCATGTCAACCTTTATCCATACCCATTTGGCATGTGCATCCCACTGTTGGCGATATAAAAAAGAAATGTGATTTGAAAAATAAAGATTACAGGGCAATCTCACGCCTAGTTGGAATTAAAAATGTCTTCACGGACCGGCATTATGATTACGGAGAGAAATCTTAGAGAAATTTGATATATAAATGGCCGGCACTTACTAATGATCCGTATTTCAGTTAAATGAGACTAGTTATAAATATAAATGTGCGTATGAATATAATCCAACGAGAATAAAAGTTTGGCTTCATCGTTTCCTTCAGCAGTAGTGATTGTACTACATTGTCCGGTGCAACAATTTACAGGATGAGAAAAACTTAACGAAAATGAAAGGGCAAATAGAATGGCTCTTCGTCCACGTCGTGGTTCTTTGTAAATGTTGTTGTTTTGTAAAGTCAAACTTTTTGACACATGTCTAAAAGTACAATATTGAAGATAGAGACTTTTTCTTATTGAAACCCAATGTTTAAAGACAAATCTTGAAATTAGGTTACGTACAATTTTTCGAAAATAAACCGTTTTGCGTAATTTTGCATTAAATAGTGACAATATTAAACATTTTTTCTTCGAAAACATGCTCCTATTTTTTGTTTAAATGTTGTCGTTATAGTATGAATCTTAGTACGTCAACACAATCGGTGCTGGTCCTATTTTCAAGAAAGTTTTGGTGAATTTTCTACAATTGGAAATTTTAATATTGCAACAGGTTAATATTTTAAAGAGAGATTTTTCTTTCGAAGAATATTGTTCTAAAAAATTGTTGTATTAAGAAAGATAATACACTTCAAAAAAACGATCAGATTTCGAGCGCAATTTCTGCTTGATGTTAATGTACTTTGCAAAAGAAATGTTTGGCCTATTTTTTCTCTAAATCAAAACTGTGTTCAACAGTTTCAATAATATTACAGATACAGATACAGGGAAATTCTGTCATTTGTCATGGAATGACCCTGATGTGAAGCAATCTACGGTGTAGTTAAACAGATATTATACACCCTTTGGATGTACTCAACCCGTTCGTGCCAATTATGTCCTTGATGCTACCCGTAATTCCGGTGGAGAGTGCGATGAGTCTGCTTTACCAAACGGCTGTACGCAAGATAGAGTTGCGGAAGGTTATGTACAAGAAAATAAGTTGGTCGGTAACCTCATATGACAGTGCGTAAGATGTTCGAACGTGCCGAGTCGAAGAGATGGGGAGGGCCGGGGAGATTACAGTGACAACGACGCGATCGGCGACGGCGGCGAGGGCGGGTAAGGCGGCAAGGTCGGCGACGGCAGCGAGGGAGTCGAGGACGGTCAGGACGGCGACGGCGGTGACGGTGGTGGCAGGGGTTGATGTGACGGCCAGGGCGACGGCGGAGACAGCGGCGGTGGGTTGGGCTTTGGGAGTGGCGAGGGCGGCTGCGCTATCTTGCGGGTTTCCGCCGCTCCCGGCGCGTCCATAGCTCAGATGGGCGTCATCCGCACTCGATCTCGCGTAATTGTGGCTCGGCCCACCCCCGCCCTCGCCCGCCGCCGACGCTCGGAGTTAGCAGCAGTAAAATCGGAAGGCCGCCGCCTGCCGCCCCGCCCCCCCCCTGCGCGGGAGTTTTTGCCTCTGCGGAGCCGCCCCGACTCGGAAGGCCTCCACTAAAGGAGACGCTCTCCGCCGGGAGCCCCGTCCGCTGGGGCGCGCGGCGCGGCCCGGCCCCGGCCAGGGCTGCTGCCGAGGAGCCAAAACGCCAAACCGCGCTCGTAATTTGAAGAAATTCGTATCGTGATGAATTATCCGCTGTGTGGTGGACCGCGTGAAAGGGATAGATCCATTAATATGGTAAATGTAAAAATTAATTTCTATTCATCGTAGTGACTTTTATTATAGTGACCTTCATGGTTAAGTAAACTACACGAAACCTAATCATATTTTCAAAAAAACAACTGTAAATGATCTTATTTAAAGATCTGAATATGACGAATAGATTTCGTTAAGAAATATCAGTATAATGAATATTATAGTTCTATACGCTAAATAAATTTTTAATCCATTGTAATTTCGCAAGAACAGTTTCCCGAAAATGGCATCCGCACAATTTCTACAAGATTTCTTTGCATTATTGGAAATAAAATTAAAGAAAATTGGAGCCGGTTTTCAGAAAATCTGTTTTTGAAGTTGTCGGTACAATCAATCTTCGTTAGCATGTACTCTCTCAAAACAAACTTCACCGTCACAGGAATTTTGACCTATCACGAAAAATGTGGGTCAGGACGAGGAAACGTAGCAATAAGGATACATCGAATAACACGAGAATAGTGCTAATACCGATTATTGCGGCCGCTTGGGATTTTGTTAACGAGCGTTTTTCTCTATATATTACGCACAAGTTACGCAAGAACTAGCAATATTTTCGAAAAATTATACCTGACATAATGCAAGATTTAATGTTTAAGAATATATGTCATTAATGAAGAACAATATATCATAAATTTTGTAGCTGTAGGAAGACGCATTCGTTTTAGTCATTCGCTGTTTTCGCGCGAGTTCTATGAACATGAGACTTGCGCAGAGCAAAGTATGCGTATTAATACTTCACAGAGCCAGATTTCGTGGAACTGTGTTTTTTCAATAATTGCAAATAGTTCTCGTTTCAAGTCTAAAAAATTAAAGATATCGATTATTTCCTGAGACAAACCTTTTACTTACAATGATTTGCAATTTTCGAAATTTCACATTGTTTGTGAAAATCCGTCTTATTTCATATTTATAATTGCATTTTACTCTTCTCACCATTCTTTCAAAAAAAATGTCTTCGAAATGTAAAATTAAAGGATTCACTTCAAATACGAGGCAAGGCAACATCGGTCAGAACAATTAGGAAGTATCCATTTTTATGAAAATCCGGTGTGCGATTTAGTTGCTTATGTTGTAGACTGTCGGAAGGACAGACGGATATTTTATAAAACAAAACAACCCTTTTTAATACCAGGAGTCCTCAAATCGTGTGTTTGCGGCAAGATCTAGTGACTATTTTCTCCGGCATAACGTACCTTCTTTACACAACGTTAACAAGAATCAAAAAGAAACATATAATCTCCATATTTCATTTTCTTGAATCCCTTTCATAACATCATTACAAATGTTCCACGAAAAAAGATTTAAGGAAAAACTATATTTCAGTGACATGTATGTAAACAAGCTGAACAGGAATTAAGGTGCATAATCATGCAGCTTTCCAAAATATCTGAAAGATTACATTGTTTCTACTGAGAGACTTTATTATTTATAATAGCAAAAACTCTAACGTTTTTTCATAACCCACTGCACTGAGATTTTTCATGAAATGAAAATATATTTCTTGAATTATTTGAAAATTATTCCGTGACGTATTCCTTTCGCTGCAACTGGCGCTGCCTGAGCTTTTCTTCATCACGCAGAACTATTTTTGCCCCATTCGGAAATCGAACCGAGGATCACACTACGGGATGCTAGTACACACCCATGATCCATCGTAGAAGACTTTTTTGTATTAATTTTTATATTAATATTCATTAATCACGTTGCGTGATCATTCAAGCGGAAAGAAAAATAATTTGTTTCAGTATTAATATAATTATTAATTTGTAACGTTCTTTTGTAACTTACCATAGCAAATTTTTTATACTTTTTTTAAATTCTTGCACACTGAATAAAATTCAATGCTTCTGTAGAATTCAGTTATGTTCTAAAGTGGGAGAATGAACATTTGTCTCTATTTTCATTTCACCTCAACGTATTTGGAAGCTACACGCAATAAAATTTTGACTTTGAAGTAATTTGTTGCTGCAGGTACAATCGTGCGTATAGTGTAAACTAAACGAAATGGGGGCCATTACAGATCGTGGGTTAAATTCCACTGTAAGGTAAACTGAAGTTTTGTTTAATTTCGTTGACACATCTGCAATCATTACTACGATTTTCAAACCTACATCAAGCATTTTGTCTCATAAAGAGGAATTTGGAAGCGGCAATTACTGCGTTAGTGGTCGTTTGACGTAGGGAATATTGGACAGCATATGGACAAATATAATTGTGAAGATAGAATGCAATAAAGTCCATGGTACAAAGATTTACAGAGAAATAATTAGCGCTCTTAATTCTGAAAAGCTATTGTCTCACTGATGTAACTCAATACTACAATTAATAAAACGTGCTGCGTTGACTGAAGCTTAAAGTAAATGTGAACCATGTCGTAGAACCTTGTCGTCGTTTTTCTCACCTTGATCGAGATCAGTAGAACACGTGCTGACTTGGTAAAAGATGACACTACAAAAATCACGCTGCATAACACTGTTTATTAAAATATTTTGGAGAAAATAGGTGATTCAGAAACTCGGTTAACATTGTATTATCCGGTATTAATTTCAAACATAGGTAATATTGCATTTTGAATTTTAAAAAAGCATACACCAACCGCTGATCATTACCACCACCACCACAATATCAATGTTCCAAGAGTTGACGGAAAAACAATTCTTTAATTAAAAATTAACTATTTAAGTTCTAAAAAGATTTTATATCTTAACATTTGACAACTTCGTTATCAGTGATCCCGTCTCCAGTGATGCTCCTTTTTACGTATACATTTATATTGTTTCAGAAACAAACTTTCTAGTACCCTTTTACATACACATTTAGAAAATCTGCTTAGAAAAATATTCCCTTCAATTTGAATTATGAAATAAGTAAAATACAATTCCTCTTACTATTACAAAAAAGGAGAATGCGCACCATGAAAGCGGCTTGTTGAAAACAAATGAAGGGTTCGGAGACCAGTGTATTGATACTCCTGTGTCACTTGCTTTAATAACTGTTGACTCTGCGAAAGCTTCTCCTTAGAATTGTTCATGTGGATGAATTTGATAGGGAGATTAAACTGTACTCATTTAAGGAAGCGCGCTGAACTTGGAAGGCGAACTTTTTTAAGACTGTGTAGGCGCGTTATTCACAAAATCTATTAGCTAACGCGACAATCACGTCCTGCAGGAACTCGAGCGTCAATGTACAGTCTCTTCTTAATTTCCATATTTTCTGCCTTTTAACGCTCTCACGCACTGCAGCAGAGAAGGCAAATGAGGAGATGACGAGTCGATTTCAGAGGGTAAAATGTTATGAGAGAGAAATAATTAGACTAGAGATGAGATCGTTAGATAGAAGCGCGGTGATCGAAAACAAAATTTCAAACCGAAATATTTCATAATAATTCTCTGGTATGTAGATCACAAATGTAAGTTATCTTCATTTAGTGCTTTGGAGATGACAATTTTCGAAGATGTTTATATATTTTCTAGACCAATTAGATACTCGTTGCTATATTCATGTGACGAGAAGTATTCGACGTGAAGGTCGACAAAGTCCCCTTTTGCTTTGATGAATAAGAACTTATACGTATTAATAACTCAGTAAAGGAATTGTTTTGAATGCTTGAATGTTTAGTGTTATTAAACATGACAGGCTGAATTCCTGTTAGAACGTTGAGATTGCTAATGCAAAAATTCTTATTACTCAAAATTCTTGCTCTGATTTCTCTTGTATATGTAAAATAATAAAATGTGTCAATATATTTTTTGCATGAAATAATCATGTAAAGAGAAAATTCTTAATGATATCTACATTAATTTCTCGTGCGTATCTCCCAGAACGAGAAAGTTATATAACGCCTCAAAAAAGTATCGAATCTGTAGCTTTCGGATAAGGAAAAATTTGTAAATGCGGAAATGTGATGTTTTTTTGCTTCATAGTGTAAAAAAGTAGTTTTTGAATACGTAGTGTAGTTAGTATTCCCATTTTCTGGATCCTTGTTACCAAGGTCTTTCCCAGATGCCTCTGTGAACTACACTACCGACCTAATTTTAACATAATTTTTTCAACAATTTATATTTCTATAATGATAATGGAGGTGGGTTCTCTTGAATTTGAAACGTAATTTTTAAAATTATTTGACATTCTTTACATTGTGGTCTGGTGGTCTTTAAAACTTTTCTCAAAAAAGGAACTATTTTTTAAAAATTGAACAATGTTAACTTGTAAAAAAAGCTCAGATACACTTTCTAGTAAAAACATAAAATCTCAAAAATTGCAATAGTTTAATATATTTTCGTAGTCTTTTTATATTGAAATTATTGAAGACAGAGTGATTTTGGAATGAAATATGTTCTTGAATGGAGATTTTGATAAAAAGTCATGTAGAATTGTTTTTAATATAAGTATTTTTTACGTTTAAGTTCCATTTCCAGATATGTCAAATACTTCCGCATGTTGGTAACACTTTTATGGATTCAACTGGAATTATAATATTACATGGCCCCTACAATTAATTGGAGAAAATATGTGCTGTTGATGCTCAGGTACCTTAAACAAGTTTACATACATCTTTTGAACAAAAAGGATTTATAAATTTCTTAAACAAAGTGTCTCTAGGAATAAATGTTAAATTACACCAGTGAGGTTCCTGCAAATCTTTTACGTGCAAATTTGCTTCTCAGAAGTTCATTAAAAAAGTAGTAAAAGCAGGATGCTTGAGGAAGAATTTCAAAATGTATAGGAGTAAGCTACGAGAAAGTTAAGAATCGCTTAACACAATACTTCTTAATTATTGAAGGAAATTTAGGTTTATGGAGGTGTGTTTGAGGTGAAATCTCAATCAGCACGAGTATTTCCCTCCTTCGTGTGGTGGTCATTACGGAGCTGACCAAGCAAGGTTATTAGATGACCCTTATACATTATTCGCATATTTATATTGCGTTAGATTCTAATTCAGTAAAATGTTATATTAATAAATATTTCAACAATGTTGTATTCATAAATATTGTTATTTTTGTTAATTGTAATTTTTTTCATTCGTTTATCGTTTCTGAAAACCTGAAAGAAAATATTTTTTTTAAATTTTTGATGGATTATTTTCATTTTAGTACATTCAATAAGTTATTAAATGCCAGTAAAATTAATACATAACTATTTATGAATATTTTGAAATATTGTGTTATAAGATTGCAAAATACAGCCAAAATATACTACTTTAATTCTCTTTGACAATTCTTGACTCAGGATTGTGTAAGTATGATGGCATTACTATTTAGCGTGGTACGCTCTTAAGTCACAGATTCAAACTTTTTTTCTTAGGAGGTTACGAATACTGAATAATGACTCAGAGAACTAAACTGATTACTATTTTTTCATGTTATATGTCATGTTACTGAGATGATTAGTAATGTATAATATTGTTTAGTTCTAAATTACAATAGCTTGCAGCAACGATTGGTAATTTCTTCTGTCTGCAAACTTGCAACACCATTTTCCGTCCAATGTCCCTTTATCCACTAGTGATATTCTGCTGAAACAATCTCTTGCTTTATTACTGGCTTATATGCATGGCGGGTTTTGCTTCCCCCAAATGTTTTTGAGTTACACGAATAAATAAAAATAAGTAAAATTCACGGATTCGGAAGTTTATTCGATGTTACGTTTGATATTATACATCGATACAATATTAGTACTTTGAGAATTACATACATTCAAACGTCATATTAAATGTTAAAATATATTTTTCCAAAGATTTAGATTCATATCAGGTAATACAGTTTCTCAAGTATAACTGGCTCTTAAGAAATCATTTTTTATTTAGACAAACAAGCTTCACAAAAAAATATCTTAACACAAAAGGAAGAGATATTCACAACACTCACCCAATTTCGGCTTTTAAACCTCGCCGGCACGTCGTGCACGTGCATAATTAATGAGGAATCTCCTTCGCAAAGGCCGTAAAGGGAATGTCCGACGTTGCAATCACAATGCACCCTGGGAAGGAGGCCGGGTGAAAGGCACCCTTTACGAGACGCTTTGCGCCTGCCGCGTCCTCGCCTCCTCGCCCTTCGTCCCCCGTGTCCCACTCCCGTCCCTCCTGCGTCCCACGTGGAGCGCGCCCGGGGTTTATGGAGCTCTGGTCTGCGCTGGGAATATTTCTATGGATTCCGCCTCTTGCGAGGAGGGGGCGACGGGCTGGGCGGGGGAGCGTGAGGGAGGGGGAGTCGAGAGTCCCGTCCCCTGGGGATTGTGAGTTCGTAGTTTCCTCGAGGTGTGGGATCGTCGGTTCCGCTGATGCAAATATTCTTAGGCTTTATATAAAATCGCGTAGAACAAATTTATCCTCTAGTCAGATTTGTTTAATATGTTGATGAATCACATGGATAATGGTAAATTCATACACTGCAAAAATTCGTAGTAATGCAAGTGGAGAGGAATGGCATATTTTTCTGGCAACGTGTGTTTAGGGATACAAGTATATTATCAGTTCGTCTATAAATAATTCGATATAGATGCATGCATGACCTATTGTATATGCGGATTAATGTACCTTTCTGTGTTCGACAATACCAATAGATTTTCTACACTTTTCGCGCTATAGTAAGTTTTGTTTTACTTATCTTAGGTTGTAAATGGAATTCATGCGGTTTCATTGCAGACGTTACATACAAGCGTCCGGCCCACTGTTCAGCTACGTTAAATAAGCCAATGTATTAGATAGGTAATATTTACCTCAAGTTCTTATCAGTGCAATTGCTGACACTGTTGTCGCAGAAGCCCAACTGAACATTGAACTCTGAAAAGAGTTTATTTGTAGTCACTGTTCACAACTTCGTTTCTACTAATTTTTTTGCATAGTGCAAACTAAATCCTTACTGAACCTCCGAAGTTGAAATAAATTACTAATCGAACTGCAAACGGACTCCAGAATCATATTTATTATTATACTACTAGACCATTTATTCTTTCATGTCTGTAGTTTGTTCGAAATAATGAAAGTTAAAATGTAGACATAACGAATTATGATAGATTGACAGTAAACACTGATAAAGACAGCATAAATGGCCGGAACGTGGACAATGTAATTTAAATTAATCGGTTTGTTTAATCTCAAATACCTTACAAATAGACATACTTGTATGCTATATTTTTATGGAGTTCAATTTTCTCAACTACCTCCTTCTTCCAATTATTTTCCACATTCATTAAATTTTTGTCACAGAATTGATTTTTTCTTTTTCTAACTATTGTATAAATATATTTATAAGAACATTATTAACCTACGTGTGCATTTCCTAAAACCTATTTCAGAAACGACTTAGAAAAGTAAAAGCGATATGGATATTGCGTTAGTCGCTATATTTTGATTCCCTCATTAAATAAAAATCATGGATGTAACTGGCCCACGAAAAGTGCATTTGAAAATACCGGTACCTTCGTACGTGAAATTTAGTTTTGAGAAAATACAGCGTAAAAACCAAAGTTTGAGACGTTTTGTTTTTAATTTTTTGGACTAATACGAAGCATTGAATGTGCTTTTGTTACAGTTTGCTTTTACCGTAATTAAAAAAGTTTCTAAGCATTGCGAGAACGTTAATTGAAAATAAATTATACGTGAAGAGCCTTTTATTTTGAATCACCAACATATATTCTCGCGGGCACGGGAGTGTGAAAGAAGAAGCGTGCGGCGCGCTTGCCGAGCGCGTGCGCTGAGACTGTGTGTGTGTGTGTGTGGGGGGGGGGCGCCCACTGTTCCCGCCGCCCTCTCCGCCGCCCCCGCAACGACGTCGTTTGCTGAGTGCGCCGCGCAGGATCTCTCCGGCCTTGGATGCTTCTGCCTGTGTCGTGGCCGTCGCTGCCTCTGCTGGCAGGAGGCGCGGAGGTGCGGAGCCACGACTCTACAGGGAGGTCCTAGGTTCGCGTTCGGTCGGCGGTAGATGTTAGTAGCTAGGTCGAATTTAGACGCTATTGGAAGGAGAATGCTAGCGACCGGCTGCTCGCACTGGTACTTTTCTGGGCTTTCTCCGATCAATATCAGTCGAATGCCGGAGCAGTACCCCAACAAACGGGCGATGGGCGGCGCGTGATGTTTCCTTCTTTGTCCTATCCTCTCACATTACTTACACACGCTTACACTGACATGCGCTACGCTACCGTGTAGAGCCATGTCGAGTAAGCCGTCGGGATCCTAGAGCTAGAACGGCTGGAGGGATGGCCTGCTGTGAGATATTCTTGGAATGGAAAATATCGCGTAAGCCGACGAACATGTTGACGGCGGATCTCACCAACCACTAGGGAAAGAATTCTCGCGATAAGATATTAAGTACACTAACGGAACTAATAATCATCGCAGTTGGCGTGCAGAAGCATCAATCAATCAATCAAGGGAAAATTACATAAAGATGAAGCAAATTGATTATACAAAATCAATAATTGATAGGCATAGAACAAAATAATATGTTTTATGCAACCAATTTTAGCAAACCATTGAGAGTAAAGACTTTTAAAAAAGCATTGAATACCTCCATCATGGCAGGACAAAACGTAAGCAATAAAATCTGATATTATTGAACATTCGTGCTGAGTTCCTGATCTACGCCGTCATTGTATACCCACTTCCTGCCTTCTCAATCACAATACACGATAATAGCAAACCAACAAGATATTTTGGTCAATTAATAATTTGCAGTATATTCGGATACTGTTTCATCTTGCGTGCATACATTAATCGGAAATTTTGGTGTACTGGTAAATTAAAAAAATAATTGCCGTGAATTTATGTTATACATCATGGTGGACAAAAGTCTGCGATAATTACGTATAAAATTTCCCTAATATTACAAGACGTGTTCGAAATAGAACGCACATTTAGGTTTATTGCATCAGAAACAAATCATATGAAAGTATTATTCCGGCCGCTAGTCTTCTCCTCCAATCGGCAGCTGAAGTTGATCTAGCTATCTAGCTAGTTGATAATCCTAAGAACGTCTCAAATCCCGGGCGATGCATGTGTAAAAATAATCACCTGCCACGAACCGCCTTTGTCACTTACGAATTACGACAATAAGTAGGTTTTGTCAACTATTCTTGGGGTCTTTCGTATCCCCTACCTCTTATTCCACCGCTGTGCTTTTGTTTTTCTCATCATACCGTCATAAATATCAATCAATACGTTTTCACTCCATGCATGGCAATGAGGATAAGCAACATGGATCATAATAAACATGCATTAGCCTACGTGATTAAACTAGCATAGTCGAGGTCCCATGTTCCAAAATTAAAAATTGTTTTATAGATAAAGTATGATGGTAAAATGGTCTCGATGAGCGCCTCAAATTTTGTTGTTTATATATTTCAACATTTGGCCAAATAAATAGTATCGTGATGAAATTTAACACTTTTGTTTCAAGTTGAAAGAGCCATATCACAAAAAATTGATTTAGGAATATTTTGTTTTTATATTACAATAACATTGCAATTGGAAGGTAATGTGCCCTCATGCACGGTTTTTGGGTATTGCGAAATTAACTTGTTTTATGTAGCATAACCATGGAGTTATGCTATGCTAATGTATAATATACACTCTTACAGTCTAGTCTTACAAAAGCGGTTGCTGGAGTGTCTATGCAATTAAAATAGTCACCTGCATTAAGCTTACTTCGTTCCTTTCAGCCAGTTACCCACCGTAGTCTCTATTTACATTGTGCTAAAAATGTGTGATGAGTCTAGTTTATGTTACGAGCACTCAGCTTAATTTTCGTCACTGCGCAAGACGCGCCGTTACTCCTAGGTTTTCCTCCGTCGAAAACTTGGAGGAATTAAGGTTACGAGCGGCGACGTCGCTCGGGAAAACAAGTTCCACCAGACGAGTTGAGCATTTGGTCTCGCAACTGCGCTGTCTTTATTATAGGAACCCTCGATACTCGTAGCTTAGGACTCTACTTTGAATCTCCTCTTCAAATTATGGACCGCTCGAGGACATTCCGGGATATTGATATTAAAAGAAGCATGGAGTACTGTATTGTTAGCCTACTTATACACACCTTACTCCTCGAAATCATTTATAGTATAATATACGCAGGTTCAAATTAACTAAAAAATTAATTGACATTTGTCTTGGAAAAAGCATTTCATCTAGCAAGAAAACATTTAATTTGGGTAGGATGTGTGGTCACTTTGCAAATAAAGTAACTCCATTTGCTGGAGACTGACATGGATTGGTCATTCTTGAATAGTTCGTTTTAAATAAATAAATCTTCATATTCCAGTAATTTTTATTCGGAACGTGAGACATCTTTTTAAATGTTACGCAACGCAACGAATATAACATTTTCTGCCGCTTGGAAGTATACATTGTCGTACAGAATACGGGGCCGAACAAAACAAGGGTGTAACATTATGTTAACGAGAAATAAATGCATCGTCTTTGCGATTAGTGTTCTTGAAACAGGCGCTCGTCACTGAGTATCTTCGAGCGTATTTTCGAGCGCTTGTCAGCTTCTGACGGACGATGGGCTTGGCGGAAATGCAAATGAACCCTCTGCTCTTACTCAAAAACAACTCGAAGCGCTTGAGCCGGGGACTTGTTCGGCAGAGTTGTTTTCGGCGTGGCTCGTAATTGCTTGACGAGATATTTGGGGCTGCATGGGGGGGGGAGGTGGTGCTATTAGCAAATGAAGCAGCGGCCGCCCTTGCGGTGGGTCGTTGCAACCCTCTGTTTTCGTGCGTCGCTCGCCCTGCTCCTTTTTCGCTGCGTCACGGCCACCCTTCCGCCATGCCAATGCGAAGACACCGTCTCCTCCACTTCCACGGTAATCACCGCGACCACCGCCGCCACCGCTTCCCTGCTGTCACACTCGCGCTATTGTCGGCACTATCGCCACTGCCTCCACTGCCACTACCGTCATCACCATTACCACCATCACCCCCGCCGCCACCGTCGATGTGCCTGCCGGCATTTCCATCATTGGCACCATTGTCTCTCAAAATATACTGAAACCCACGCACACACATTTACCATAACACTCAAAAGATCAATAATCAAATTTACATTTTGCCACTACAGCCAACACCATCACCACCACTTCTTCACTACACCAATCGTCACATTCACAACCAACGCTCAACACCACAGTCCTCCAACACTGTCCTCATCATTCCCTCCATATTTGCTGTGCATGTCAACCCATTGACCCTTCGTTCTGCCTCCGGCAACGACGCCATAGCCGTCTCAATTCCAAGACGTGCGATGAAGACAACAAAGATGTCCATATTGGAGGAGCCAAGCAGAAGATAAAGAATCGGAAATAGAGGGCAAAGAACAAAGCTAAGGGCACCAGCAACAGAGGTGAAGGCGGTGGCGTCTACACATTTTACAGAAGTAAATGAACACCTCGGCAGTGCAGATAACGGTGATTGTGATCGAGGTGAACCCAGCCTGTTTACTCGACTACTGCCAACAAGTTGCTGTGTTGACGAAAATAGAAGGGAGAGAGGGAAAAGAAATGAAGGGTACTAGAAAACAATGAAATGGAAATCTCGTGATCGTCGGAAGAGATTGACGTTCCGGGCGACTGGGGGCGACGGAGTCGTGCAGTCATCGGGATTTTGAAGTTGAGGTAGGAATAGAGAAGGGACGTGAGTGGCAGTGAACTAATGGAGGGATGGGGAGAAGGAGAGAGTAACTTCAGGCGGGACGTGAGGGAGCGGGTGAGTGAAGGTGGGAGGTAATGGGCGAACGAGAAGACGAGAGCACGAATGGTGTGAGAGGGCAGGACATGAAAACAAAGATTTTTTGATTAGAGCAGGCAGGACAAGAATGCGAAGAACAGGATGTGAAAGCGGAGGGGAAGAATAGAGTGGAAGTGCAGAGAACGGCATGTGTCGGAGGGCAGGTGACACCAACACTGGGACGTTGTGAGCACATCAGGAGCGGCGAAGGCAGCGTCGTGAGCTTTTACGGTTGAAAACTACCCCCGAAATAATAACGGAGATGATGCCAGATACAAGCAGTAGGCTGTGTGCTGTAGACTGCGATGGCTAAGACGATGAGATGCGTTGTTGTGTGTGTGCGTGTGGGGGGGGGCGTGACGCGAAAGCCGGAGAACGCGTGGCCAAACGCAGCCTCTCTGGCGTTGCTCACACACGTCCATTGTGTACCCTCCCTTTTTGTGGGTCTGCCCGGCAGCGAGGCGGGCGAGCGACCGGGCCCGACCCAGCCACCCACACCCACCCACGGAAGGCAGCCTCGAAGTGCGGCGGCGACTTGTTGACACAAAGAGGCAGTTGAGTGGAGCGGCTCAATTAACTTAATGAGTCGACAGTGCACCTGGTGCGGGCGGGCGGGGGAGAGGTGACGAAGAGACTTGGACGTCCCCGCAAGAGCGAACTGTTCTCTTTCCGTCGAGTTCCTTTTCTTGGGGAAAACGTTTCGATCGGGCCAATCTTTCGCACCGCGCCAACAGAAATACCGGAACGGAGGCGGCAGGGGCGAAGCTGCCTGGAAGAACAAAGAGACGCGGGAGGCCAGTGAAGTAAAGAAGATACTGAGAGGTAGACTGAGGTTGGATTTCGATCTACTACGTGCTATTCATGAATAATTTTTTTAATCACTGTCTTCCGACTATCTTTGGGTTTTATTAGATTTTTGTCCAGTTTTATTTTAGACTGTCGTATATTGTACATATTGAAAAACAAAACTCTAATAAAATATATAATTTAGATTCAAATTTTATTGAAATGTACTGTTAAATTTTTGATACATTATTATCTCGCAATGTTTCATATATAATATTTTATATAATTTCCTGGTTATATTCAAATAGGTTCCTGGAAAGAGGAAAAGTGCTCCTCGAAACTTTGAGAGATAATGTTTCAAAACTTTAACAGTACAAACGTAGACAAAATTATTGGACTTATGTCATTTTCCGTAAAAGATTTGCATTTATTATACGTTTACAGTGGGCTACATATTACATTCATACATTTAATACTTACTGTTAGTGTGCGTGCCTTTGTTCTTATTCAACAACTTTATCCTGTTTGGCATAATCTTTACCAACGTTTCACCTGAGTACTCTTGTTAATATACCATGAATTTTCTATTGGGTTCGTCACAGTTATTCCGTAGCCATGGTAACAATTTAAATTGCTTTTCTTCCAAATTTTTGATGACTTTTTTCTTTGTGGCATTGTGCTTCATCTTGCATAAAAATGCCATCTTTATTAGGAAACCACTGACCCCACCGTCACCGCTATTGCAATTGCTACTATTACTTTTAGTAATAGTTGTACTATTGCCACTACTACTACTACCACTACTATTAATCTATTTATAATACTATTACTACTATTATTTCCACTTCTACTCCTTAGTAGGCAAAAGGTCTGTTACTTTACTTGGATTTAAAAACTTTCGTGCCATCGTCACCTCGGTCTTCCGGGATATCTTCGACTACAGGTCTAGTATCTCTTGACACCCTCACCCGAGACCCTATCTTCATTCATTGTATTGTGACGTCATGGATACTCACAGCGACCACAGACACAGAGCTTTCGTATAACAAATATATT
>BOPP01000043.1:3703058-3714175 GCA_017312745.1 Gryllus bimaculatus
AATAATAATAATAAATAATAATAATAATAAAATAATAATAATAATAATAATAATAATAAATAATAATAACCGTACAATACGATACAGACGAAAAAGCAGCATTGAAAAGAGCATTGATCACGTTCACCACACTTCACTTCACTTCACTTCACTACACTACATTTTTTTTGCTTTGATTACCTTTGATTAGCACACTGACCAGCACTCCACCAGCACTTCCACCGCCACACACCAGCACATACTTATTTAATATATTTTCTAATTTGTTTCTAAAACTTCGCGACACTAGATGAAAGCTTTGAAAACTCTGTAGTAAACTGTTCCAATCTCTAATTTTTCTGTTTACAAAAGGAAAACTTCCCAAGATCTGAATTGTTTCCTTGCTCGAATTTTGCTGGTGTATCGCTTCGCGAAATTAAATTTGGTTTTCTATCTAATCTGAATTTCCTCCAATGGTGACCTACGTACATTTATAAAAGAGCGCAAAGCCTCCCTTTTTCTTTCTCGTTTCTAGATGTTCCCATACTTTTGTTCGTACTTCTATAGGTTAAATTTATTCGCTTTTCTCTGTATCTATCTAGATTTTTCCGGTCGCCTTTCTGTATGGATCCAACACGCAACTCCGATAATTCCATGAGAGGCGAACCAGCGTAAGATATGCTAACCTTTGCTTTGCAGAACTTTTCTTTAGAATTCGCATTACAAAATGCAAAGATCCACGTTTTCTTACGTCCATTATATGCGCACTCCCACCCTAATTTACTATCTAGATGAATGCCTAAATATTGAATGATAACTCTTGGATGATAACCTCACCTAAACGATAGTACTCGTTCCTCATTAATTTCGTCCCCCGCCCGAACGTTATTGGTTTGCTTTTAGATCCATTAAATTCCCAATGTCATTTTTCACCCCAATCACGTAAAATGCTCTAAATCCTGCTGTATATTTGTTCGTCGGCGCTATCTATCTTTGATGTTTCGATAAAAACCACAATCGTCTGCAAATAAAAACGCACTTTGATTGTATGTTCACATGGAGATCGTTCACATACCTAAGAAGAGGAAGGCCCTAACCACACTTCCCTGTAGAACCCTTAATAACATTCCCCGTAGTCGAAAAACTGATTGCCCAATTCGAACTTGTTTTTGTTTCCTTGGTCCTGAGAAATTCGCTTATCCACCTCACAACTCTAGCGCAATCAACTCCTAGGTTAATACCTTTCCTAAAAGTAAATTATGTGTACCACTCGAATGCTTTCGCGAAGCTATTACTACTAGCAATCCACCCTCCCAGCCCGCGTCAACTACGTCAGCTAATCTTGAAAAAGAAGAAACAATTTGACTTTCCACGATGTCACTTCTAACCCATGCTGTCCTTGGAAAATCCAGTTCGCCTTCTCCCATCCGACGAATTACCCGCTATTAAATGCTCATTATTTTGCCATACTACTGATTGAGGGAATACAGTCTATAAATACATACTTTCGTTTTATCACCATTTTTGAAAATTTGAACCACTATAGCTGCCTTCAATCGTCTGGTGAACTTGCATATTAATGGAAATATGAATAATACTAACAAATAGGCAATATCGCCTCAACGCCGAGTTTAAATAAAATCTGTCGAGATACCGTCTGGCCCACTATTTACCGTTTCCATATTTATACATCGAGTCCCATGCGTGATTTGAATTGGTTTTCTACTTGGAAAATAGTGAAACTTGCTCCTGCGCCCGTTCTGGTTTTGAATACCGATACTAAATACCCGTTAAACGCATTGCTTTTGCTTGGTCCGCCGCTGCAGTGCTCGTTAATCTGCGACTCGAATTTCCTGAAAATTTCTTCCTTATTCCCCCGCTCTGCGACATTATTGTAAAAGCTTGACCAATTATTTCGTCCCCTCCAACATGTTTCTTAAAAAAAATAATTCATACATTTTCTTTTCTTTTTCTAATCCTTGTAGTATTTTTAAACTTTATCATGTCAGAAATGCTGCGATGTCTCCTATTAAATCTAGCCTAACTTTTCTCTTTAACTCCGTATTGCCCCCGTAAAATATTCAGTATCAGAATACTTTTCAGTATTTTGCAAGAACACTTAAATCTAAACGTTCTACGGATTGTTTAAAAAGCTCCCCATTGCTCCTCTATTCCCCCTTCTGTTCTTAGAAAATATTGGTATTTTTCTCTTAAGCAAACTACGTAGTCCTACGAGGTTTGCTTTTCTATATTGCCTACTATAGTTCCTTTGCCTTAGTCGCTTTAATTACATTTACCTCACTTCTACCATCACTGCTTTTTGTCGCTAAATTCCCTGAAAGACTTCGCAGGAAAGGAACATTTCTGCTGCGTTAATTTATATAATATACAAGTTAAATAATATATATATAATTATATATATATAATATATATGTATATATATATTACATTATTCACCTAATGTATTTTTGAACAGCCATAAAGAGATTAAAAAGGCTTGGGTAGACACATGTGTTATACCAGAAAACAAACGATTACCATTAATAATTCACGAAATGTAAAATTAAATTAAAGATTTACAATATTCGTCAATAATAATATTTATATTTTTTAAAATGGAATGCAACAAAATCAACACATAATCTTTGGGTATAAATCATCATGTAAACATATGAATTTAAAATTCATCAATATTTTATTAGTTTGTAATGCATCGAACCCCCTTAAAATAAATATTAAAAGTAGAATATAAATGCTATTTAAAAAAAGTTGACTTATATCCGTATCGAACATAGCCGTGTATGATTACATTTTCTGTTCTTACAAAAAAATTAGAAAACCATATTTTTACTTTTTAAAGCCTTATTTACCACACAAGAAATTTCATTTCTCATCAAAATAATGAATACTAAAATTTCATTGTTTTTCTTATTATCTCTATTATCTTCCCCATGAATAAATTATTTAAATACGCTGTACAAAATTCTGAAAGGAGATCACAACCTGCTCTGATTTTGTTAAGAGGGAAATTAGATTATGAAGATTTTTCGCTTCCGCAAATTCGCAACACCGCTTATACCTTCTCCCGGAAGCCGTGTTTGTCGTTGACGTTCCTTTCCAACTCATGAAAAAATTTACCAAAGAATTCTCAATTAATTTGTCGCCACGCTTTACGCTATTATATCCCCACATCCAAAATGAAATTGAGAGCACTCACAGTTCAAGATATTACTTATTATTATGAAGGATAAAATGTTCAGTTTTCAAATACTCTTCACCAATAATTTTATTTCTCTGCCGCTATCCTATACAGTGTTTATGATTAGTCACAGTTGAAAAATATTACTAGTATATAAAAGCCATGAGCGAGTTTTAAAGTGCTTGCCAAAATCGTCACACGGAAAACAAACGCGAACTAGTGGTTTGTAGCAGCAACCAATGCCTTAACTTTTGAAATATTCTAAAAATCGAAAAAAAAACAAAACACTGAAAAATTAATGAAATAAATGCAATTACCTTATTATATCTTTATCTGAATGAGCTATAAGTCATAAATGCTTAACTTTACATAATTGCCAAAAAAAATAAAAAGCAGTTCTGCTGTCCTGTAAATTAGATAAATGATTACAAACGAACCTACACATTAGTAGTTCTAATAAAACTAGTTCACGGAATTCCTGTCAAGTATGGGGTAAAGAAACAATAGTTACTGACCCCCATACTACCAATCCCATAAACTAATTATTATTCATCAATGTGGTGATATCTCCAATGGACAAAATAGTTTATTGAACATCACCTTCTTTGAATATCATTTAGTCCCTGATTTAGTAAAGTTAGTACCTCATTAAAGAAGATTTTTGCTCTCCTATAAATTTTAAGCATTGAGCAAAGATATAATTACCTGTAATTACATGCGAATTTTGAAGATTAGACACAAACTAACGGCATTGCACGCTGAATGGAATGTAATTTTGTCATATATTATGATTAATAGGTTATTTTCCTATTGAAAATACCCGCTTATCTAGGACAAGAAGTGTTTAGACTTAGTACCACTGTTTTCACTTAACGAATTATATCCTCCTCATTCCTATTTCGACAATGAAATTTTGTACAAGTCCTCAACACTATTTAAATATTTAACGTCTGGGAGGAGGGTTTTGAAAAACAATTATATACGTGTTATTTTTAAGTATATATCTTTTATTGAAAGCTGTAAAGACAATACGCGATGCCGATGTATTATAGATTCTTCCCAATAGCTTAAAGAAAGTTGGAGCCTATATTTGGAGAAAAATACGGCATATTTTTAAGAAGATTGTCGCAATATCCATTCCAAAGTTACCAGAATCATACTGGATTTATAAAAAAACAGACATCTCACTTTACTTGTTTTCTAATAATTGTCTAATTTTATATGCACAAAAAAATCTGCACTAAAAATATTCCAAATACATGGTTGAAAGATATACACTAAGTATTTATAATAACACATTCTACCTCCTTCACATCAATTAAATAATAAAAAAAACATTTTACAATTACAAAAACCAATTCCCAGTTTGTACGATTATTTTGAAAAACTTTTGAAAAATCTAATATCTCAACATTATGCGCTCTGTGTACCTGTTGGTCTAGGCCATAAAAATGGACTAGCTATGGGAGGAAGAAGAAGTAAGGGTTTCATTAAGTCATGAGAAAAAGTAAAGTAAAGTTAAATTTAAAGAATTTAATCTTGGCAAATCGAAAAGGAAAAATATTGAAAAATTTACTAAACTATGATAATATCAAAACGTATTTGATAAAAGAAATTTATACTATTTAAATATAACCATACAAACAGTCTCTGCCTGAAATCCCATTATTAATCTTTTACATTTTCCTTGGCTCATATTGACTCCGCCAACGGCACTCACCAAGTTGTGCACCACTCTTCATTAGTTATCAGAAGTCATTTTTTTTCTCCTATTTTACGCTCCCCACACAACATCTCAAAACACTGTGACCGTGCTACACAGAGAAATTTCTTCGCTTTTTGTTATATACTTAATATCCCTACCTCCAAGCCTATATACTGGAGTTTGAAAATTCTGTAAAGACAAAAAAGAAACGCAAGCTACGGCAAACCATTGATTTAAAAAATTATTCCTCCACTTCCATTTGTAATAACCTATTTATTCTAATGTGTATAATCAGCTATAGATTTAGACTCTCGTACCCATCAATGTCTTTCCGAAATATAATAAATACTCCCGACAGACATGGAAGACTAAATTTGATATTCACCCCACTAAATTCTAGAAAAACGAGCACATATTAATGAATTACATGTATGTCCGAAGCAAAACAAAGGAGCAATCTATGCTATTTACCCAGAAGGACACATGGAAAAGCTGATACGAAAAAACACAAACCCTATCGAGCATGGGTCATTGAACCATAGAACGCTGACCGTATTCAAAACTTCCTTTACAGTGTTAAAATTTTATATCAGTCTCAAATGGAACCTACTTAACACACTTGATACCAGTGTAAGCTTTACTTTACTTTTTATCTAGATATTTTTCTAATTGTAGATATACAGTTGATCAGCAGAACAAGATTTTAGCAAACAGATCCGAATTGCCCAGCCTGGTCAAAACCATGACCACGGAGCATCATGAAACACTTGTAAGCGGCACTCGTAAGGCGCACTCGCTCTTAAACCTTCGTCGAATGAACATTGCTAAGCTCTTTTGTCTGCTTAAGCTGAAGAGGAACGCTCTTATGCGCTGAGGCCTCAGCCATAATAAAACATTATTATATTATTAATTATTATTATTATTATTATTATTATATTATATATTATATTAAATTATATTATTATTATTAATATATTAATTATATTATATCATTATTATCTATTATTATTAATATTTTATTATTTTAATTTATTATTATGAAAGCTCGTTGTCTCCGTGTATGTCCAATCTCCTCCAGTTTTCCTTCCAGTTACGTTACCTCCCACGCCGCTCCGCCTATTTCGCAGCCGATCCTCAAAAATCGAAATTGGCGATTGGTTGGCTGACGAACACTTATACAATCACTTCAAAACTCACTAATGTTTTGCACCACTCGCATCCCCTCCCCACTCGCACCCCCCCCCCCACGTTGCTCCACTCCCCACTCGCCTCTCGCATCGCACCCCCCCACTCGCACCCCCCTTCTACCTCTCTCTCGCATACCAAGCGACAGCCAACCCCGCTCCCAATCCCCGCTTCGCACTCTCGCTCCAACCGCGCGCACCCCGCTTAGCCACCCCCGACCTCGCCGCCCCTCTCGCCCCCCCCCCTCTCGTTCCCGCTCGCTCGCTCTCGATTGCCGGGAACGGACAACGCCGACGGCCCCGAGCGGGAGCCCATAAAACCAAGCGCCGCATGCCTCGTAAGAGCGTCATCTGTAGGCCTCCGCAAGGGAGCAGCGGACGACCGATCGAGGTTGTGCGACGACGGCAGATAGTGACGGGTGCTTTAAGAGAGTGCCGTCCGACGTTGCACGACGACAGGGGGTACAGATCACGGATGATTCGCGAATGGTGCGCACCAGGAACTAGTGCGCTGTCGAAAAACGTATAGGAGTACGCGAAAACGCAAAGATACGAGTAAAGAGATAAGTAGGGCAATGAAACTCTCGACACTTGCCATTACTCGTTGGGAATGAACCGTGTTGAATGCTAATCAATGCTGTATATTTAGATGTAGGAAGAAGTTAACATTATGGCAAGAGAGACGGGAAAATGACAACGAGATTCAGCGCCGGCAACGTGACGGTACAATGAACTCACCACCAAGTCTCAAAGAGAAAAGAAACGGAGGATACGAAAATAAGTATGTCTAGAAAAAGATAATGGTATGAAAAGGTAGAGTATGAATCAGAGGAGGGAAGAAAGTAGTAAGCGAAGAAAAGATATGAATAATATGGCAGTAGAAAAACGTAAAATTAATTTATAGGAAATTTTGAAACAATTAGGGAACAGAAAACGGGATAGAATAGAGAAAAACCATGATGTGAAAACCTTACAGCTCAACATATGAAAAAGAATTATAAATGACTATGACTAATATATTGATAAACACGAGAAAAAAATAGAAATCACAGATGTTAAACCAATGTGAAATTGATGAGAAAAGAGAAGAACACCAGCTAGATACAACCAAAGACAATCAAAAGGACCCAAAGGAATTTTTTTGTCAACCGTTATGTTCCAAAACAAGAATATCTTTAAGTTTACCTTAATTCCTCTGAGTGAGACTGTCATTCTGCGTCAATTGTCATTTATTACCTACACGAATTCGTCTCATTCCTCACCACATCCTATCTTCCCACAAGCGAATAACCGCCATTGTCCATCAGAGACGGATTGAAAAGAGCAAAAACGCCGAAGATGTTTGGATGGCTAACTGGTCAAGTTCGCCATGACAGGCAAGGGTCATTTTCCATCCGAATATTGCTTTCCAAACATTAAACAGTAACCTCATAAATACTGTAGACTCCCGCGTTTTCTATTAAACATTAGTGAACGTCGAAGGTGCTGCCTGCAGATCAGGGATTCGATACCTGTTACGTTCTGTGATGTAAGCAAATCAGCAAAACCCAAAAACCACACTGAACAAAAACATGAATTTATGATCTTAAAATAAGTATTATTTTCCGAAATGTTTCTTACCAACTTATAACTTAAACAATTCTATGCTAAAATCTCTCCCGATATATATATATATATATATATATATATATATATATATACATTATGTCACTTAATGTATTTTTGAACAGCAGTAGATAGATTAAAAGGGCTTGGGTAGACACATGTGTTATCCAGAGAACAAACATTACCATTAATAATTCACGAATGTAAAATTAAATTAAAAGATTTACAATTATTGTCAATAATAATATTTATTATTTTTTTAAAATGGAATGGCAACTAAAATCACACATGAATCTTTGGGTATAAAATCATCTTATGTTGAAACATATGAAATTTAAAAATTCATCAATATTTTGATTAGTGTAATGGCATCGAACCCCTTAATAAATATTAAAAGTAGAATATAAATGCTATTTAAAAGAAGTACTATATCCGTATCGAACATAGCCGTGTGTATGATTACATTTCTGTTCTTACAAAAAAATTAGAAAACCATATTTTCTTTTTAAAGCTTTATTACCACCACCAAGAAATTCATTTCTTTCATCAAAAAATGGAATACTAAAATTTCATTGTTTTTCTTATTATCTCTTATTATTATTATCCCCATGAATAAATTATTAAATACGCTGTAAAAAGTTCTGAAAGGGAGATCACAACCTGCTCTGAATTTTGTTAAGAGGGAAATTAGATTATGAAGGATTTTTCGCTTCCGCAAATTCGCAACAGCCGCTTATACCTTCTCCCGGAAGCCGTTGTTTGTACGTTGAGGTTCCTTTCCAACTCATGAAAAATTACAAAGGAAATTCTCAATTAATTTTGTCTGCCACGCTTTTACGCTATTGATATCCCACATTCCAAATGAAATTGAGAGCACTCACAGTTCAAGATATTTACTTATTTATTATGAAGGATAGAAATGTTCAGTTTTCAAATACTCTTCACCAATAATTTTATTTCTCTGCGGCTATAACAGTGTTTATGATTAGTTCGACAGTTGAAAAATATTACTAGGTTATATAAAGGCCATGAGCGAGTTTTAAAGTGGCTTGCAAAATCGGTCACACGGAAACCGGCGTAACTAGTGGTTTGTAGCAGCAACAAATGCTTAACTTTGTGAAGTATTCTAAAAATTCGAAAAAAACAAAACAACTGAAGAAATGTAATGAAAATAAATGCAATTTACTGTAGTTATATCTTTGATCCCGGTGAATGAGCTGATAAGTCATAAATGCTTGAACTTTACAGTAGTGCCAAAAAAATAAAAGAGTCTGCTGGTCCTGTAAATTAGATAAATGATTACAAACGGAACCTACACATTAGTAGTTTAATAAAACTAGTTCACGGAATTGCTCAGTATGGGTAAAGAAACAATTAGTACTGACCCCATACTGACCAATCCCATGAACTAATTTTATTATTCATCAATGGTGGTGATATCTCCAATGGACAAATAGTTTGATTTGAACATCACCTTCGTTTGAATATCATTAGTCCCTGATTTAGTTAAAGTAGTACCTCAGTTAAAAGAAGATTTTGCTCTCCTATAAATTTTAAGCATTGAGCAAAGATATATTACCGTGTTAATTACATGGATTTTTGAAGATTAGACACAAACTAACGCTTTGCACGCTGAATGGGAATTTAATTTTGTCATGATATTATGATTAATAGGTTTGATTTCCTAGTTGAAGTACCCGCTTATCTAGGACAAGGAAGTGTTTAGACTTAGTCCACTGTTTTCACTTAACGAATTATATTCCTCTCATTCCTATTTTCGACAATGAAATTCTGGTACAGAGGGTCCTCAACAGCTAGTTGTAAATATTAACGTCTGTGAGAGGTTGAAAAAACATTATATACGTGTTATTTTTGGTACTTTGAAGCTTTAAAGACAATAGCGGCGATGCCATGTATTTAGATCTTCTCCAATAGCTTAAAGAAAGTTGGAGCCGTTTTGGGAAAAATACGGCATATTTTTAAGAAAATTGTCGCAATATCATTCCAAATTACCAGAACATACTGGTATAAAAACAGACATCATTTATTGTTCTAATATTGTCTAATTTATATTGCACAAAAAAATTGCACTAAATATTCCAAATACATGGGTTTTGAAAACACTAGTTTTGTAATAACACTTTATTTCAACAATAAATAAAAAAACATTTTTACAATTACAAAAACAATTTCAGTTTTGAGCGATTTTTTGAAAACTTTTGAAAATCTAATATCATATGGCGCTCTGTTACCTGGTTTTGTCTGGCCTTAAAATATGGAGCTGCTATGGGATGAAGAAGAAAGTAAGGGGTTTCATTAAGTCATGAGAAAAAGGTAAGTAAAGTTTAATAAAGAATTTAATCTTGCAAAATCGAAAGAGGAGAAATATTGAAAGATTTACTAAACTGATGATAATATCAAAACGTATTAAAAAGAAATTATACTATAATATATAACCTACAAACATCTCTGCTCTGAATCCATTATTAACTTTTTAATTTTCCTTGGCTGCGATGACTCCGGAAGGCATACAAGTTGTTGCCCACCGACATTAGTATCAGAAGTATTTTTTTTTATTTTACGTCAAAACAGTCAAAACTGTGACGTGCTACAGGGAGAAATGTCTTCTGTTTTTTTTTTTATTTTAGTATCCCTACCCCAAGCCATATACGAGTTGAATTCTGAATACAAAAAGAAACGCAAGTTTACGGCAAACATTGTTAAAAATATTCGCTCCGATGTAATAATATTTATTTTCAAGTGTAAATCAGCTATAGATTTAGACTCTTACCTTCATAATGTCTTTCGAGAGAAATAAATACTCCCGACAACATGGAAGACGAAATTTGATATTCCCCACTAAATTCTAGAAGACGAGCACATATAATGAAGTTACATTTATGTCCTGAAGCAAAACAAAGGACAATCTATGCATTTGCTCAAGAGACCATGGAAACTGAACGAAAAACCTGATCGAGATGGGGGTCATTGACCTAGAAGCTGAGGTATTGCAATACTTCTTACAGGTTGTTGAAAATTATACAGTCCAAATGGTAATACATTACATATCATTGATCAAGTTGTTATTACTTTACTTTTTGATGCTAGGTATTTTTTCTAATTGTATAGAAACAGTTAGTCAGCAGAACAGATTTTAGGTCAAACTTTTGTATCGAACTTAATCTTTGAATGTCATCTGGCAAGGTGTTGAGGCTTCCCTCGTTGAGGTTGCTATCCGAATTCCCCGCAGGGGTCAACAATGACCACGGAGGGATCATGAACACTTGTAAGCGGGCACTCGGTAAGCGCGCACTCGCGTCGTACGCTTCCAGATGAAGGCGATGCTAAGCTTTTTTGGTGTGCTTAGGCTGAAGAGGAGGCCCTATGGCCTGAGCCTCGCCATTAATAAGACATTATTATTATTATTATTATTATTATTATTATT
>BOPP01000043.1:3714200-3736910 GCA_017312745.1 Gryllus bimaculatus
AGCGAAACACCATGATTGAGCTTGGGGGTCATTGACCTAGAAGCTTGAGTCATATGGCAATACTTCTTACAGGTTAGTTGAAATCTGTATATCAGTCAATGGTAATCAGTATATCATTTTGATCAAGTTTGTTATTATTTACTTTTCTGATGCTAGTATTTTTTTCTAATTGTGTAGAAACAGTTAGTCAGACCAGAAACAGATTTTAGCAGAACAGGATCCGAATTGCCCGCCGGGGGTCACCATGAACACGGAGGGATTCATGAATCACTTGTAAAGCGGGCACTCGTCAGCGCGCACTCGCGTCGACGCTTCGAGATGAAGGCGATGCTAAGCTTTTTTTGTGTGCTTAGGCTGAAGAGGAGGCCCTATGGCCTGAGCTCGCCATTAATATAGACATTATTATTATTTTAATTATTTTATTATTACTTTATTATTATTATTATTATTAATTATTATTATTATTATTATTTTATTCATTATTTATTATTTTATTATTATTATTATTATTATTATTATTATTATTATTATTATTATTATTATTATGAAGCTCTTGTGTCTGCCGCTGTATGGGTCCAATCTGCCTTCCGTTTTCCTTCCAGTTACGTTCCTCCAGCCTCGCGGGCCGTATCGCAAGCCGATTTCCCCAAAAAATCGAATTGGCGAATGTGGTTTTGGCTGCAGAACACCGCAATCATTCAAACCAAAGTTTTTGCACCACCTCGCACCCCTCGCCCATCGCACCCCTGCTCGGGCCTCCTTCGCCTCTCCGGCTCGGGCACCCCCACTTCGCACCCCGCTTGGTACCCTCCGCTCGCATACCAGCTCGCTACCACCCGCTCGCACAGCGACCCGCTCGCAAATCTCGCTCGCACCGCGCGCCGCCCGCGCTTGCACTCCCGCTCGCCGCCCTCTCGCCCCCCCTCTCGTTCCCTGGGCTCGCTCGTCTCGGCGGGAACGGACAGACGCCGACGGGCGCAGAGCGGGAGCCCATAAACAAGCGGCCGGCTGCCCGGTTAAGCGTCCCATCTAGGACTTCGGCGCCGGGAGAAGGGGGGCAGCGGCGACGGAGGTTTGTGGCGACGACGGGTCGAGATGGTTGACGGTGGCGTGCCGTGACGGTTGACGAACGACAGGGGGGTAGAGATCACGGAGATAGCGAAGGTGGCGATGGAGGCGGTGGCGGCGAGGAAACGGTGGTGACGGCGAAAGACGGCGAAAGATGGAGCGAGTAAGAGGATGAAGTGGGGCAATGAAGACTCTCGACACTTGCGCATTACTCGTGAGGAACGTTTGAATGCAATCAATGCGAATAATGGTAGGAGTGACGATTATGGCAAGGGAGGACGGAAAATGACAATGCTGAGTTCAGCGCTGCAACGTGACGTGGTACAATGAAACTCACCAAAGTCTCAAAGAGAGAAAGAAACGGAGGTACGAAAATGGAAGTATGCAGAAAAAGAAATGGAGAAAAGGGTAGAGTGAGTCAGGGAAGGAGGGGAAGAGGTAGTAAGGAAAGAAAAGAAGAATAATAGTGGGCAGTAGAAAACGAAAATAATGTTGATAGAGAGAGTTTTGGAAACAATGGTAGGAAGCAGAGAAAGGATAGAATAGAGGAAAACATGATGTGAAATTGAAGTCAACTAGAAAAAGATTATGAATGACAGATATATATTGAAAAAGAGAAAAATAGAAATCACAGATTTGTTAAACCAAAGTGAAATGTGATGAAAAAGAGAAGAAACCAGTAGTACACCAAAGACATAAAAGGGACCAAAAGGATTTTTTGTCGCGTATGTTCCAAAACAAGAAGATCTTGACGTTTACCTTTATTTTCCTCTGTGAAGACTGTCATTCTGCGTCATCTGTCATTGTCATACTCAGCGATTCGTCTCATTCCTCAACCACATCCTTCTTCCTGCAGAACCGCCAGTGCATCAAGAGACGGAGAGAAGGGAGCAAAAACGCGCAAGAGTGGTGGATGGCTAGACGGTACAGAGTTCGGCCATGACAGGCATAGTCTATTTTTCCATTGTCGGAATATTTGCTTTGCCAATACATTAACAGTACCTCATAAATACTGTAACTCCCGCGTTTTTCTATAAACATAGTGAACGTCGAGGTGCTTGCCTGGCAGGTCAGGGAGTTCGGGATACCTGTTACGGTTCTGTGATGTAAGTGCAAAGTCAGCAAAGAACCCAAAACACACTGATGACCAAAAACATGAATTTAATGATCTTAAAGAATTTAGAAGGATTATTTCTCGAGAATGTTTCTTACCAGGACTATACTAAACAATTTCGTTATGCTAAAATACAAAATGGCACAAGCGCGGCTACTCAACTGGTACGATTGGCGATCATAAAATCATCATTGAGAAATTAATCAAAAAGTCTTTCGTAGATTCTATGTCAGAATAGCCCAAAAAACATAACGATTGCTTGGTTGAAGGCGACGTTACCTAGCTGTTTGGGAAGCAGCTCCCTGCGCAGGTCAACTAGCAGCGTCCGGCTGGAGGGCAATCGTCGGCCGAGGAGTTCTCATGATCGCCTTGGGCTTCTCCACACAAGGCCTTCAGAGGTCATCACACTTCTTTCAATAATATAACGCACTCTTCACGAGTCAGTCTTTTACGAGTGTTGCAAGTTATGATGATAAGTCTCGGAATAGACCAACGCGCCCAATAAGCGTATTGCTTAGCTTCTCTGAAACTACGCTACGAAACCGGTCGCGGCTCCTCTAATTTTCGAGCAATGCGAGCTTGTCGCGTCTGATGTGAAAAAAACGGATTCCGGGAAACTGACAATAGGTAAATCTTTCGCCCCGGCTGCCCAGGAGGTGATGTAATGTATTGGTGATTTTTCGAAGCAGTTGAAAGTCGATTTCAAATAGGTTTGTACAAAAATGTATTTTTGTCAATTGTGAGCGAATTCGCGCGGTTTTTGGTCCACTTTAGACTAACTCGAAAGCGGGACTTTTGAAATGTATGATATTTACTTCTTAAATGCCCCCAAAGAGTAGCAAAACTGGGATGTTCGAAGTTTTTCCAAAAATATATTTTCTCCTATACCGGTCCAATTTCTTTCTTTCAGTTTTGCCACGGATTGAAGACTAAATGATTAAAAGAATGTCACTGGTCTCATTTTCGTTGAACTCTCTGAATTTTTGAAAATTTAGAAATGCAAGAAAGTATGTGCTGTTTCGCATAATCATACGTACAATTTAGGCACTTTTTAAACAATTATTTTCTCAAAAACGACTGCAATTTTCACAGTTAGAGAAAATAACGGTGCTGGCTTAATTTGCGTTCAACTCTGAAGTTTGGAAAGTTGGAAAAAATTAATATCCATTTTTCTAAATGAGATCACGATACCATTGATTTTTTACATTATATTTAATTTTTTGTTTTACGGAATTTCGTCGTTACGAAATCCGGTCCTATACGGTCTTTAATTTTGAGAGGGGTTATTGGACCTGAAGCGGTTAGTTTGATTCGTGCTCCTGCATAAATTACTTTAATTGATAAGAGAACCACGGGGGAAGCAGGAGGGGTTTTATGGCGCCATGTCTATGATGAATGTTTGCCCGAAGGATTTGTTGCAATTGAAGTTGAAAACTTATACTTTAATATTGAAATATGTTTGTTTATAAACGTTATGACAGTGAGGTTTGGTAGTTCGTATTCACGATAGCGATTCATTTTATGTTTATATTTAGGGTTTCCATAGATTTCACTATAAATACCAAATCATGCTTTGAAACTCCCGGAATGGGCGTTTGACTGCAGATTAATACTTTTTACATCGCCAAATTTTTGTATCTGTGAATTGATAGTTCCGATACCTTTATCGGGGAGTGTGTGCGAGGTGCCTTCAAAACGCAATTTAAATAACCTATTATGTTATCTATTATTATATATTATGTTATCCATTATTCTGTAAACTGTGAAAGGGGAATAACACAGATATCTGCCTGTTTTGGGACCTAGTATATACAACAACGAGTATACGATTCATAAAAATTTGGATTTTCGGAAACATGTATTCAATGTCTTGGAAAAAGAGGTAAATTTAGCGACCACTTTAACCTTAGAGTCATCTAGAACAAACATCTCTAGCCGACTTCTTTGAATTGCTTTTAATGACCGACCAATAATTTCCAAGGAATTTATACTTAGTTACCGAAACGAGTATATTGTAACCATGTTTCTCTTCTTAATAACAGATTTGGTGTGGTTTCAGTTATATTTATAATTTCCAAGTAATGTCGCTTAACTGATTGAGAATTCGTGTGAAAAACAGATTCGAAGAACCTCAAATCGGTATTTGGAAATCTTGGAGGGTTGTCGAGGCACGTCCATTTCGAGGAGGGGTGTCGCTTAGCAACGGGCGGGGAGAGCTACTCTGAAGATCCAGACCACATTTCTTCAGTGCTCAGATGACCATCTTTTTTGCTGCCTGCACATACAGCAGTCTCTGTTCATTATGCGCACATTGTCTTCTCTATTCTTCATTGGTTTGTTTGACAATCATTTCAATTACGCTGTCATCTAATAAAACTTCCAGTGTGTCCTTCTCTGATTAAAATATGTTGTGGCGGTTTAGAACCTCTGAGGATTTTTACAATGTTGCAATGTTGTGTTCTATTTTTCTTATGAGTTTCATTTGACCACAAGGGTCTCTTTTTATCTTTCATTGTATTTATTGTTGGAACATTCTGTTCATCTGATGTTGCTTCTTCAATTTCAAAATAGCTTCCGGGCTGAACATCTATATTGCCCTTTTCACTTGAATACATTTCTTTCCCACTAAAATCATCATCTTTCTTTCTTCTTTATTTTCATCTTCTGCTTCGAAACCCGAAACTGATTTTACTAGCGCAGATTACTCTTATGTACACGTATATCCACTGTCTTAAAGTAACATACTTTTAAATCCTGCTGATTTATGCTACATAATAATTGTAAGAAATAGCGGAGATGTCTCTAAAAAATTCTATTAGGCTTAGAACTTTTTATTGCGTTATATATTTTTATAGTGTTGAAATGAAATGGTTACATAATTACACGAAAGGTACTCATAATTTTGAATAATTGTACATGACCTTATTTCAAAATCTATTTTTAAGGCACAGATGTCCTTAACAGACAAATTTCAATGTTCATAATATTGTAGTTGCAGGAAGACGCCGGAAAAGTTCGAATTTTTACAATTTTCAAAAAATCAGTTTCCAACGACGTTGAGACCTGCACCTTTCTCTTAAACGTCCTTCAAACAATCCAACAATATTTTATTAAAAATGATGCAGCCATTTTTTGAAAATTTTGAAGCGTCCCAGAGGTTTCATGCAAATTATCCCCCAAAAATAAATATATCGGTATTCAAGGGGTCGTGAATTCAGCCAAATCCATTGTGGGATACTCATTTTGGATAAAATCGGCTACGCGGTTTAGCCGCTAGCGTTGTTCACAGACGGAGGGACAGGCGTTTTGTCGTCATCCGATTTTTCGGTATGTAGCCTCCACAAAACGTGGGTTCTGGCCACACCTTGTTGGAGGATTTTTTTTCAAAATTTAGCTACTGGATTTATCCAATTTTTCGTTCTCAGAGTATTTTTCGTTATCATTCTGTATTAAGAGTTTCTCTGCCGCAAATTCGCTATTTCTTCAGCATTAGGTTACTTTCTCTCTATTCTCTAGCGATAAAGTAAAAATCAAAGTAAAAATTGAATGCGTAGTTAGGAACCTTTTTTATTTCCTATATTTAACTCAAAACATATTCGTATTCTCGAAAAATGTTTCATGTCTCATCAAATATCTATCATATTATTTTCTTAAAGAAAAAAATTAGTTTTTGAAAACTCGGATTTAATTTCTGTGAAGCATGTGCCAAGCGTTATTTCTTTTGCCCGAAGAAAACATTTAATCACGTTATATTACATTCCGTTAATAAAATTTTGGATGCGTTTATGGTTTTGAAATTTTGAAAAGATTGACTGAACTCTCCTTAAAAATAAAAATAGTATTTTCAACTGCGTAGGTTCTCGTAATCGGTCAGATCGGGGAATATGGGGTTTTGTTGAAAATTGTCTGCACTACGTATATTTATTCGCTAGCCTTGAGCACAAACAGGTAGCCCCAGGGAAGTTTGAGCACAAACAGGTAGCAACAAGGAGCCCCAGACAGGTAGACGAACGGCATACCCTTGTGTCGTAAACTAGTGTTTGCGTGACCACAATATGGGATTCTGACAAGTAAATTACATGTACTACATATATACAAGAACAAAATTTATCAGCTTTTTCGATGTCAGGGACCCACAATGTGAGGTTTTTTGAAGAAAAGTTTATTTTCTCTCCAGTATTACAATACATTATCTTTACTACATAAGTACATAGTAGGTGAGAAAGTAGATTGGTAGGTAATGGTACCTTTTATTCTAATTTTTGCAGTGCCAAAGATACATTACCAATAATTCGATAATTAATGTTACATGTTTTCTATTGTCTCTTTCGCACAAACATGCCCTTACTCACGTTTTTCTCAGTGTTCAGTTACACCTTTATAAGCAATTTGAGATTACTAGATGACTGTTGATCGATCATTCCTCTTGAAGTTTGACATCTCTTGAAAACTGATCTGGCATCTGAATGATCTTCACGTAAGCTTCCGCGGCTCGAATCCATAAATTCTCGGCTATCCGGGAGACACCGCGTCGTTGGCAAAGTGACTTTGGTCACTGCCCTGAGGAAGCCTGCGACATGTCAAGCGAAACGTCGGCCTCCCAGCCAACGACGTGGCGTCTCCCATAGCCAAGAATTTATCTGAATGATCTTAATATTCATTTATCATCTCTTTTCGGATTTGTCAGTAAAATTTCTCTTTGATTTTTATCTTGCAAATGTTTCTTTTATAAGCTTTGGTATCAAAGGCACGTGAGTTCTAAAATCTCCAAAAAGTCCAGTCGAGTCCGAAAACTATTTCTGTTTATAAAATTATTGACAAATATTGGTCTTTATTTAAAAAAAGAATACTACTTGATAGTGTTATACGCATACGAATGGCGAATTATCAAATGACTTAAGTATTTATCTTCTAATTCTAGATCTCAAAATTTCTTAGTATCCTTCATTTCTCAGTATCCTTTATCCTTTCACTGTTATCATTTAAGTTTGGGCATTGGTATTTATCCACAACTTTAAGCATTGACAGCGTCTTCTTTTATAATCGCTTCCCCGCATTTTCTTTTATCTTCGCCCTTCTTTTAGTACCACTTTACCGTCATTTTCGAGAGAAAAAGTGTATCATTTCTGAAGATCTTTTGTGACAAATCCTACTATGTTGATGTGTCATTAGTACAACGAACTTGGAAAATTAAGCGCTTTAATTCTCTATTTTCTAGCATTCACTCTAGGAATGTTTGCTTACTTCCACACCTACAGTATGTTTTCCACAGAATAACTAGTATGTCTGACGATCGCTTTCACTTACTTTCGCAATGTGACGAAATCAGAGAGAGAAACTAATTTCTGAGGCAAGACGTTTAGTTTTCTAAAGTAACCGTTCCTTTCCCATTCCCGAACCGTTTACCGAAATTCTTTGTCGTGAAATGAAGTTCTTTTCCAAGGAGATCATTCGTCTAGAAATTGCGTTCTCGAATCTAGGTTATAGTCGCTGTTATCTTGCGTAAGTACGTCTTTGTCGTAGTCAGATGAAAGAGGTCTCCTAGCGCATACTGAGAGCGCATTAAACACGTTCGTGTACTACCTTCAGGGATTCGAAATTACATCGTGCAGATACTGCCGGTACATAGCCATCTATAATTAAATGAAAGAATATTCTTTAGGGTGTAGGGAAAGAGGCATTTGATTTTGTGAGCAATTGTTAAAAGAACACGAATATGGTATCAGAGAAACATAATTGTATTATTCTCGCGTTTGTTTATTGTTTCAGCTATAAAAAAATATGCCCCTATAAAAAGGAAGGTACCAGTTAATATTTGGCTTTTTCATCTATCACTCAACAAATCTTTATCCTATTGACTCTAAGTTTCTTCTACATCTGTTACTAATTTCCAGTGCTCGTAGAAATTTGAAAAGAACTGAAACCTCCAACCAAGTGAGAAGTGTTTATTGTTTTGCTACATTTCTAGAAATTCGGTAAAATGGAAAAAACTCCTATGTTACTAATATCCATCCAGGAATTGAAAGAGAACTTTTTAGTTTCCTGTCATGTGCAAATTTTTGCTACTACTTTTGAGATATTGAGCATGATTCTCTCTTTAGTAGTCCATTGCTTTATTTGGTTTGTCTCCGAAGTAGTTCAGCCATTGTTTAATTCGGAACCAGAACGAAACAGAGAAGAATCGCCTGCAAATTGAGTTGTGTATATGAAACCAAATGTGGGTATGTCGGTGGTGAAAATGTTGAAGAGAGTTTGGGATAGAGGGGAGCTTTGGGTGAACGCCTGCTACGATGGGACGAGTGTTAGAAAAGTGTCTGAATTTTTACTGAGTAAACGACGTGATAAACTATCGGAAGACGGGACAGTGTTACTAAAAGGGATATAATGAGTATAGTAGAAATGGCCAGAGACAACATATTGGTTTATATATATCTTTTTTCTTCTTCTCCTTTTTCTAATCTCATAGTACTACTTTAGGTAATATACAGCATATTCAGTCGTTTTAAATGTTTAGCTGACGTTTATTGGGAAAATGAAAGAACGCATCTGTTCATAGCTGCCCTAGCAACGACGATGATAATAACAATGATATTAATAAAAATAAGAAAAAAGGCAGGTAGCGATGAGTCAAGCTGAAGGACGGCAAGGCGAGGCATTGGCGACGCGAGGCGGGAAAATCCTGGTTCAAGAACGAAAGAGAGTTTGTGTGTGTGAGCTAGAGCAAAAGACAGAGTATATGTGTGAGGGAGAGACGGAATGTGTGTGTGTGAGAGAGAGGGAGAGAGAGGGAGTGTGTTAGTGTTTGGATGAGTTAGTAATTGAGTTAGTGAGTGAGTGAGTTAATGAGTTTGAGTTTGTGAGTTTCTGAGTGGGTTTGCGAGTTGTGAGTGACTTTGAGTGAGTTGGTTTGAGTGAGTATGTGAGATGGGGTGTGATAAGAATAGGTCGGAGTAGGATAGGACAGGGCAGAACAGAGTTGGGCGGTGTTACCAAAAACATAGAATTTATTTTGATATATTAGATAGTTTTAATTAATAAATTATCGGGTAACGAAGAGTACTTCATGTAGTATTATGAACACTTTTATCATTTCTTTTGCTGTATTAATGTTTTGGTTGCTCTGCAATGTGTTCTCCTAAATGTTTTTCGTTCAGGTTGTGAAGTTGCGTGCAATCTATTACATAATAATATCAGTTACGTTCACTATCACACAAACATTCGTTCTTTTTCTTTTCTCGCATGACATACTTTCAATTATGAACCAATAAAATCAGACTAAAAATCTTCATTCTAATTAATGAAAGGAAAGATGTAGGAGCACGCAGAGTGTAACCAAGTATTGTCCCCGATCATTATTAGTATTACGAAATAGAAGAAGAAAATTAAGATATAATCAATTTCCATCAAATAATGTATTTTTATTCTTCTTTTCAGTTCTGTTTTCTGGTAATATCTGCTTTTGGAATTGTTTTGAACATTCGTTTTTACGGGATTTGCACCCCATCCTGGTGCCCGCGCTTGCTTTGTGCTGGAACTTGCCACAGCTCTCAACTGCGCAGTGGCTTCGTCACCAATGGCTTCCACTATCACCACCATCACCCACCGCCACACCACATCACACCACCACCACACAGCGCGCGAGGCCTCGCTTTGCACCGCAGTGCACGCTACTGCAGAACATTAGAATCCCGCTGATTACGTTTCGGGTTTCCGCAAGGCGCAGATATTAGCGCGCAGAACGATCTGTGTAGAGGTAATTAATTCGCGTGATGAATGCATAATTACGATTCCTTCTCTTGTTTCAGGTGAGAGCAGAGGGCGACTGCGTCGCCAGCGCTGCGACGGGCTTCCCACCACTGCACCGCACACAGGAGTTGCTTGATAAGTGCGCATGGATAATGCATGACGCCACTTTTAACTACTTGTGTAATGTACCGCGATAATTGCTTCTCGCTTTCACTGCTTTCGTACCTGTCGCCTACGTGGTTCAGACTGGGAGGGATCGCGATGCAATTTCGATTCGGTGTTCTTGACGAGCTTCGGTTAATTGTTTGTGACTGAATAATTCTAATAAAAACAGAAAATGCCGAACGTGATGTCTGAAATGTGAGATGTAGGTATAATTTCATAATATTAAAATATAACCAATTACAGGAGAAGAGGTGATTTTCTCACATATAATATTTGTTTTAAAGTTGGAACTTACCTTATTATTTATCACTCATTAAAACAGCAGGTCTATTATTGCATTACTTGGTAGTTACCAGTGGAATTATCCGCTCATGTATGTTTTGACACCACAGGACTTGAATCTGAGCTTATAAATGTCAGCGTGGAATTACAAATATCTTTCTTACTGAAGAAATGTGTTTCTTACTTTTCAAATGCATTTTTGCAAGAAACAAACTTTATTGATTTTTAAACAAGTAAACTACTTTATTGTGTTTGATTTTACACCGCCATTATCAACCAGCTATTTTAGATGTTTGTTGGAAAACACATAGTAGTACATTACATAAAAATAATTGATATTAATGCAGTTTAATTTTGATGGAAGGAACTCAATCAATCACTTGCAAATGATTGAATGTTTATGACTTAGAAAATGCTGAGTGAAAAAGTAGAGAGTATAACGGTTCTAAGAGTTGGGGATCTATGATGCTTCCTTGAAAATGTAAAATATCAGTTAACAGGGAGCGCACGTAGTTTTCCTATGGACGACAAATTTATTTTTGTCTCTTAATTATGAGTCATAGAAACTAATTTATTAATATTAAAACCATTTTCAAAATAATTTTAGAAACGTCAACTGATAAATCGTACTTCATTCATGTATTGAATTTCCTCCTCGTTTCATAAATTTCAACGTACTTCTGCAGACGATTTTCAAGAATATTTTTTTATTATTTAGTTACATTTCTGTTCTGGGGATGCGAATGTAATTGCAACAGGATGTCATCTGTAATCGACCTCAAGCGAACTTGTTTCCGACTAACCGACCGAAACATATCGATCGATTACCGTTTAATTTGCCTATTACCTCCCCACGAGGTTACTACACGCTTTAGAGACGCGTAATATGTGGTAATTGAAGATCAATTTCTGTTGCTACAGAGAAGGTAGGCAGCTGGTAGACAGAAGATTAGGGAAACATGATAACAAGTAACAAAACCCGCAATAAACGTTTGTATTTAACAAATTATTTTAGTGTGCATGTGAAGAATGCTAAACATTTTTCACATCTAAATCAACTGGGATTTTAGATTCTCTTTGCGGTGATGAAATGAACGAAATATATGTTTGAATTTAATTTAATGAGGACCAATTAATCGACCAAAAGACCGGTTGCTGATTAATCGAGAAGAGAGACAGAGTAACCGATTATCGATTTACGGACGTGTCTCGTGTGTGCAAACAAGCAATTTGTGAAAATGCGCCGTTTAAAATGACTGATGTTTACAACAACAATCATTACATCAAAGACAACAAATCTACAATTGTACCTTTCATTTTACATTTACGAACGGCGCTAAATTTCAGCATGTTGTTTGTTTTTCTACTCTCATGTGTAAACTGTGAATGGTAAACAGATCTCGGTATTACACTTTTCGAAGAATGATTAATTTTACCGTCCCATGGTAATTTCGTTTTATTAGGAATAATTTATCAAATACGAAATTTCTCTGATTCTATTTTGGTTGTAGGTATCAGAAACTTGCCTTAGCACTCACAAGATATGATATTATTGCATGAAAGTTTCAAAGTATACATAGGTAATGTACACAATTAAGATATTAATTTGCCACATTTAAATGCACTATAACAATAATAATTATTATGAGATATATTTCTTTGGTGTATTACCGCGTTTCTCATGACGAGTTAATATTAGCTTAACTTAAGACTCAGTTGAAAATTGTCGATACTAAATACTCTGCATCGCCATAATTTGTACATCTATTCCGACCAGACTTTAAACCGGCGAATTATTTATTCAACTCATTAACGCAATAGTATCGTTCGTCATACATAAATGCATATAAATGTGAGAGTAAACGGGGAAATTTCGGAAATGAATGATACACTTAACAATTTGTTAATTGACTGCAACATATTCCTCTTGAATCAACGCATCCGTTTATTGGTTACTTTAAGTAAATTTTCCGCTTGTGTTCGAGTTCATATCCTAAATGAAAGATCATACCTAGAATAATTTTCTGAAACGACAAACATTAATCTTTTACTGAAGTTGTATTATATTACTATCAAGGAATTACACGAAATAATATTTCATATACAAATGTATTAAATCTGACATGACTCGGTGATTTCAAAGTAGCCTTGGCTATTGAAGTCAGTGTAAAAACTCTAAAGCATGACTTTCTAAAGAAGTTTGTTTAAAGGATATTATTTCGTCTAACATATTTAATGCACCTGGTAAAATATTCCATAAATATTCCACTCTGTTAATATTGTATGAAGCGAAATGTAAGATTGAATAATGGAATATTACAATATTCCATACATTATTGCCTAAACAGTTAAGAAAGAATTATGAATTATAATTATGTTCCTCGGAATAAAACATGAAGAGCGGCTCCGTGGCGAAAGGTTGCGCTAGCCGAGGAGGCTGCAGGTTCGGGCCCTTCGTAGTCAGAGACGTATTTGTGGTTGTCCTTTCCTCCCTCATCATCCTGTCGCGTCGTAATTCAAAATTCAAGGCGTAAAAACCGAGGGATACAGCCGAGAAAAGCTGATTCCCATAATGACACACGTTAATCTCTCCGTGATAAATATGTCTGTGCATCCGAAGATAATGTATAACGTGGTCTTAAATGGTGGATACGCATGTAATAATAATAATAATAATAATAATAATAGTAATAGTAATAATAATAACAATAATAATAATAATAATAATAATAATAATAATACATTAGGATAGTGGAGCACTAACTATAGAACATTTGTTGGAAGAAAATGCATTTTTGTTATTACTTTTCGAAAGCCTGCACGCGCATATGTTGCCTTGCTAATTTAATTACTTAATATCAGTTAATAGCCATGGAGAACAATTGTTGCACCTTCTTCTTAACGACGGCAATAAGGAAGTACGGTGGCTGCTCGTATTCACAGACGCACGTTAAATTTAAATTAAACAGGGCCATTTATGAGGTCGTAGGCAACATTAATTGGCGTACCTTCTTCATAAGCGACTGTGAGGCAGCTCCCGTTTTCCATTTCCGTTCCCTCTTCGCGCTCGCCCGCGGGCGTCGCGGTGCGCAATGAAGCGACGATGTTGACGCGCGGGTGCTCGAGCTGTTTGTCAGCTCAGCCGGTTCGAGGGTTTTCGACTGGATGGGCGAGTGCCATGAGGGCGCCCAATTCATTCAACTACGAGCAGCCCTCTTGGAGCGCCACTTCAAAGAGGCCCCTCATAGTTGGTATTTAATGTCTTGTATATTTGTGGATCGCCCAACTAGGATGAAACGAAATCCAGCCCTGTTTCCTTTTCAATGATAATATGAACCCTTGGAATTGGACATTGGCCCTTAAGTTGTCGTGTGGAATGCGTACGCACGTGCCAACAGTTTCTAATAGTTTTCGTTTTACCTGCTAATATTTAAAAATGTGTAATATTTATGTTCAAAATATATTTATCAATAGGCATGTAATTACTCAGAGTTCGTTAGAGGTTTACTTGATACACGAAACCGGGTCTAAGTGGTCATGGTGTTGGTGTTATTGGCTACTAATTGGTCATCCCGGCCATTCAGAACTGACCGTTCTGTGAACTTTATATACGAGGTCATGCATTGGTAAATATCTCATTAGATGACATCACTGACGAAGTTTAATTTATTTCCATAAACACTTGCACTACTTATAATGCCAAATACGTTTGCGGATGTAAAAAGTGAAAATTAACTCTGTCTAATGTCTTAATTTTTCGAACGTTTTTGTCACGTAGTGTTATATTGGTGACTTCAGTTTCATTTCAGAACGATTTCAGTTTGATGAGCAATTAAACATGAAAAGCCCATTTGGAGTAAAGAGAGCCAATTAATTGTCTAGTTGTCTGTCTTGATTCCCAACGTTCGAATAAAAGATTCTCCACATTTAGAACTTATTTCAGATTGCTTTTTCTGAAACTTTTATACTTAAATATATTTACGCAGATATAAGCTATCTGTCAAGCTTACGACATCAATTTCAGTGCATTAAATGTGAAAAAGTATACACTACATTACAGTATTCAAATGTATAGTAGATGAAAACGTATTCAAGAACGCTCCATATGGAATACAAGTGAGATTAAATGAGTACAGGAACAGAGACCGAAAGGAAGTAGGTCATCGAGGAGGGATGGATGTTTGAAAATGTATTTTTATAAAATTGGATTTATGTTTACTGACAGCCAAAATAAATACAATTGGAATAGAAGTAGATATTTGAGCAGCTACTAGATGGGAGGAAAAGATGTCAATATAAAATTAATATCTAAGGTATAAAATTAAATTTATATGTTTGTAAAATTTATATTGTGTATTTTAGCGCCATTTTTTTTATTTAAAATTTCTGTAAACGTTTCTGAAAACTACCCCACAAAATAGGAGATCTCAATTTCTGCACATCTGATTTTTTCCTAATTTCGGTTAAATTGTTAGTGATGTATAAATTCTATTAACTGCAAAACTCAGCAAAAGTTTTATTCCAAAGCTAGATATAACTTCTTTTAATTTTTGGTACTTTTATTTAAAATTGATATTATACGATTAAAAGAGCTTAATACAATTCCTGGTAGGCTGTTCGTTTTTTTCTTCATTGATGAAATGCCGTGTCATTCTGAGATTTAAACCCATTTACGTCATTATTTTGAAATTGAAAGTACGGCGTTTTCTATTGAGTGTCCCTGCAAAATATCGTCTGTACTCCTCCGAGTCAGCTGAAATAGTTGTAAACTGAAGTGGAGCAGGTGGCGCGCGGATATTAAAGGATCGTACACTCTAGATAGATTTTCGAGAACTTGGTAGCTTGGAATCGAGTGCGTGGATCGAGCGATTGAAAATACCATATAACAGCTCTCAAAGTACCGTTTATCCGTGTAGTGCAGAAGTCGGTAATGAAAGATACATTGAATACGTTTTCGTTGGAGTATTGGCGCGGCAGATTCAATACCTTCTGTATCTCTTTTCAACCCATTTTTTCAGAACTTTCTCTCCTCTTCAATCGCTACGTCATCTTGATTAAGAGGAACACTAATATACAATTGTTTTACTTCTTTACTACTATTCATTCACATTAGTTATAGTTTTCAACGTGGTTAATTTTGGAAGAAATTAGGACGTAAGATCATTCTTCTCGACTTTTCATGTAAAAAAGTGTCAGTGGTTAGGCATAACTTATTTGTTCCTTTCAGTATGTCTCAGGGAGCGTCGTAGTAAACAGACTAATGTTCTATTTTGGAAAATATCTGTTCGAAACGTGCCACAATAAAAAATGCATAACTTGTGCCAGATAACGTACGGGACAAATGAGGCTAGCGGCTGTCGCGCACCCCCGAAACTCAAAATAATCGAAGGAATAAAACATTTTAGAAAATAGGCAATATTTACAAAACTAAGGATAGTACATTTCAGACTTCATTTCTGCTGTGGGTTCAAGAAATTAGGTAAAGAACCCTGTCCAAAGTGTGGTGCCACAGCCTTCACTTCTCGCTTCATTCATGTATGCCTTGCTATATATAATGTAAGAAAGCTTCTGAAAATGGAAATAATTCTTAAATCATTGCTTAGTTCCACAGACAGGTGTGCCAAGATATTAAAACTTAGAAATTTCGAAACTGAACAGTCTTACATAACTACTGAATATTGTCTGTCGTTGTCTGTACTTGGCGCGACAGCCCGCGAACGGGCCAGGACCTACTGACAGCGTCTCGACCTCGCGCAATGGGTTAAGACACTACGTGTGGTTAGCACGAAGACATTCCTACCCCGTATTACTGAATATTAAAATAGTACCGAAGCTAGATTATATATCAGCTAATTCGTGAAAGTGTAAGTATTTTTGATATGTTTATTCTTGTTAAAAATTGTAATTACTGGCGGCGATAACAGTAACGGTTAGCATATCGGACTCTTATACCCACGTTTGCCCCGATTGATGCCGTGGATTTTTAAGGGCAAAAATATCCTTCGTTCGAAGGGGAAGTAGAGCCGGCTGTCCCATGTTAGTTGATTTACTATGTAAAACATCTTCCAGCCTAAATGAAGTCCCAAAACTAAATTATAATCACCTGTTTCGTCGGCAAAGAAATACCTCCTTTCTCCGCTCGTTGGTAAAAGGGGCGTAGCGAAATTTGCATGGTGTCTCGCCACGGAAAATAAGGCATAAATTGAATTGAATTCAATAATTACTAAGTTATTTAATACAGTTGTATGATGATAGGGACATGTATAAGAAGACGTCAAATAAATAAATTGATAAAAATAACACTGCACTTTGCGTGCGGCGAGGAAACAAACCCTCCGTCCATTGGTGATTGCGCGGGCTGCTTTCCGGACGTGCGTGGCTGGCCGGGGCTGGCCGGGAGGACGTCCGTTGGGCCCCCCTTGGCGCGTGCGTGGGGTTGGGAGCGTCGCGTTTCAGAGAGCGAGTCGAGCGTGAAAGAAACGCGAGGCGCGGACACCAAAACGCGCGCGGTCGCGTGGGCACACACTCACTCATACACACGCACACATACACACAGCTGTCATCGACCTGCGCAGCTCGCGCAAGCGGCCAGTGGCCAGGGACTGGGTACCAGCTGCTGACCAACAGCTCTCGAGTGTCAGTTACGAATGGCGGTTGTTGAAAAAACAATGGGTTTCATGGACGTTATTTTGGAAAAATTTTATCCATGTTTTAACATGAAAGTTGCTAATCAAAACTTGTATAAACTGATCAAAATAATATATATATATATATATATATATATATATATATATATATATATATATATATATATAGAGAGAGAGAGAGAGATATTAGAAAATATTGCAGAAGCAAATATAATTTATTAGTACCTACTTGTATTATAAAATATGCATTTTACCATATTACAAATTCTGTGTCACATATTTCGATTATGACATAAGAATAGTATGTTAAATATAAATGTAAGTGAATATGAAAGTATTTAATACTTTGGTATTTGTTTACTTCAGGTTACCAATTCAACAAAAATCGCCTCTGCGATTATTAATTTCTTTAATTCATCTTCTTTCTAACATGTTTTTCTACTTGTATTACAGTCAAAACGTAAGAAAAATTGCTTAATCTCGGTGAACTAAAACACAAAATAGTCATTAAGTTACAACTAGTTTGTTATTCCCTACCCTAATGCCAGAACTCCATGTGCAGGGGCAGTTGACCACGTCTCAAGTCTTTTATGGAGAGAAATTATTAGGTTATTCGAAAAGGCAACATCTCCAATCTTTACTAAAATGTGTTAACGTCAACATTTTGATTATGAATATTATTTTATTTTGTTACATGTGATATATTATGTTACACGATACATCTTTGCGTATATCTCGCGTTTGTTAATGTGATCTGAACTAATGTGATTCTCCGCTTACCTTAAAAAAAGCTAATTGTCCGCAAATGTGCCGTTTTTTAAGAACGTTCGCACACCGAACAGCCGAATTTCGCTTTTTAGAAAGAGCCAGTGGAAACGGAGTAAAAATTAAGCTGATGCCTTTTCTTTGTTAAACCTTGTGTTTATAGAAACAAGAATTTGAGTATATTAAATTCAATACCTTATTGTTGGTAAGTTGCTTTTTGCTTCCTTTATAAGTTATAGACAATTACACTTTGAAATTATATTTATATCACATGATTAAAATATCAGTTTCATATAAATGAAATAAATATAATTTCAAAGTGAGATTGTCTATAATTTAAAAAGGAAGAAATAACAACACCCCAGTGAAAATTGAAACAATAAATCATTTAAATGCCTTCATTAATTTTATTAGCCTTCTGAGGCCCAAGTAAATACAATTTCGTTGAAGAACAGCTAATTTTGTTTCAAGAACTTAGAAGGAGTTATTATTCTATCTTTAATTCTTAGCTTAAATTATTTTTTAACTCGTACAATTGAACACATTTTTTGCCTTATTAATTTCTTTGGTCTGTATTTGGCAGATAAAATAACAAAAGTTAAGTCATGCGTGTGGTACGTTCTAAAATGAATTCATGTGGCAAAACACGTGCATCGATGCAACAAATATCTATTTTCAATGATAGCCACTATTTCTTGAACTGAAATACATTGAGTGAAAATTTCCATCATTCTACAATTTACTTGAATTATATTGTCACATTTAAAAGTCGTAACTCGAATTTGTGTTCCACATAAAATTGAAATCGAGTTGTTTGAAGTCTGTTAGCCAGTAAAAGCTGCTGTCTCTGAGAATTTCTTAATCACTTCCACTACTTCAAACGCTGTCACCAACAGTGCGGCCACGTTCCCCAGCAACTGGCTCGCCACAGCTCTCCTTTGTAGAAGACGTCGACCCACACACCCGTCAGGAGCGTCGTGCGGCTGTCGAATACAGATTCGGACTCTGCAGTTCCTGAGAGTGTTGCCCACTTTGGTGACATCCTTTGTAGTAAATTCTTTGAAAATGAATTATTATGTTTTAAACGTAATTTATCCCTTTTGAGACTATTTAGCCGAGAAGGAGATTGCGGTTGAGCCACCGAAACGTTGGAAACTTTTCCTCAAACGCGGCTCGCTCTTCCCAGAATGCTCTTATGGTTTTTTGATTCAACAATTCAAACTCAGAGAAGAGTTTGAGAAATCTTAGCGATGTGTTTATTTTAAAAGTTTGTATTCGAAAGCTTTTATATTCACAGCCATGCTGAATAGGTAGAGAAAATTTATATATTCCTTGAAATGGTTCATATAAATCACAGATACACACATTTTTCAATAGTCGTGGAAGAACCTGTCACCTTATACACGAGATACAAAACAATATTCTTTGAACTAAAGATTATGACTATCTTCCAACCAGTTTGCGACGGTTGCCCAACAATAACTATTGTGAAGACATTGTATTGAAAATGAAGAAATATTCATTCGATTTCTTGATTCTGGCCATTTTTGTTTGGAATTTCAACTCAGTCCTTTGGAAGTCTATCGCCCGTAACTGCCTCTTTATCATCCACAACAACGCAAAAGAAATCGAAGCGATAGTCTTTGAACTGCTCTTCGAAAAGCGAAACCATGAAGGCTTTCATTCGGTGAAAGGTTGGATCATTTGTTGCCAATATTAGCTTCATCTTCCGTTTACGGATTATTTTCAATACACTACTTTGCAATGTGAATTGTTATCTCATTTATCCATCAAACACGTGTTTTTTTTTATCATTTAGGGGAAGGAAATTCGTACTAAAATGATTTTGTGGAAAGTAAATACGCAGTTTTTATTTTAATATTAAGTTTTGTGGAATATAGAAGTAATGTACATACGTTGAAAAACAACGAAGGATGAATACCAGGACGATGAGGGACGATTTTACTTCAAATATTTTGTCTTACATATAAAAGATGTTTTTACTAGAGTTTCATTATGTTTAAATACAAATATTTTTTTACCTCAAAGTATGTGGATACCTTTGACAAATTTTAGTTGTCACTCTTGCAGATCTAGAAAGTATCACCATTCTAAAGGTCTATATAGTATTATTATTAAGCCACATAATTAAATGAAAACACTATCTGAGAAAAAGTAATGTGGAAGGTCAAATCCGAAATGTAAGTCAAATATAGGTCGTAAGATAGAATCGAACGATTACCTTGGGTACTGTCATATTCTTCAAGGCATTTATTTTCAGGTAATCTTCGTCTGAATCTACAGGTCGGGAAGATATGCCTGTGGAACACATCGTACACAAAACAGTTAATTGGTCACCTATTTAAGAAATGAAACGCTACTTCAGAATGAAGAATATACGAGTATTTCCCGTTCTGCTCTACGTGGTAGGTTGACATAATCAGGAAGTTTTGCTGAAGTATTATGCCTTTCTTGTTTACTGAAACACATAATTTGGGAAGTGATATTTCCTATGCTGAATTGATTTTACGGATTGATATGATACACATCATTTTTTTTTTCAAGACAACTTCTTGAAACATTATACTCTTTTAATTTGAGTGGAAATGGAATGACGTTGCAGTGAGTGACGTAATTTGTATTGATATTAATAATAGTGTGTATATATGAACAATATGAGCATAATTAAATTATTTCTTTACAACGTCTGACACTGGCTTTCGAACACCTCTAACCCGAATGCCCGATCACTGGCCGTTCGTCGTTCACTCTGATTCCGATTAAAATTATGTTAGTGTGAATTTGGAGTACATAAAATAATTTTTATGGTATTGTTACGAAGAACCATTAAATTTCAGAATATCATGCTAATTTTAACTCAATACGTGACTTACGATTTCCTTGGATCCACACTAAAATCTGCAATCATTGTAATGAAAAATTAAAGAGTTGATAGTTTCTTGTTCTTGTTTGTTTGCTTTTAAAATTGGACAATTCTGTAGATTTTCTCGCTAAGACCATTAAAGTAATACATTCTAGAGAAAATTTAAATTTTAGGATAAGTTGATAAAAATATGTGATATAAAAAACTACAAATGCAGCAATAAACCTATAAATTCTCAAGATTATGTATGTTTCACTATCGAAATACGTAAGGAGTTTTCACCTATAATTGCTGCATTGTGAGTAAATCCATCGAGAAAATGTCTTTCTTTCATCAACAGTCAGTGTTTGTGAAATTTTCCAAAAACATTTATACAAACGAGGAAGTTTCTGGAAGTACCTCCTTTTATTGAAGTCAAGAGTAACGGAGAATTTTGAAGATGCTCATCTCGTGTTGCCAACTGAGTCAATTTGTCAAAGGCCGATTGCCATTGCATTATATAAGCTTTTCACCCAGCGCTTCTGAAACATCAAAACATGGCTTCAAAAGCTCGACGAAAAACTTTGACTAAGCGCTAATCGGTTCTGTCTGACAAAGAAAATAGCTCTCCAGTGAACGGGGTGTGGTTTCCTTGCCGGGAAGGAATCCCGTTGTTGCTAGATAGATGAACGTGAACAGAATTTAAATATAATTTGCACCGGAAATCGGTTCTGAATTTCACCACGTAGGATTTATTGCATTCTGGGAATGTTTTATACACAGAGCAAGTACACAATATTGGATATAATAAAAGGTAAGATTTAAAATTTCAAAAGTTAATACTTAAATTTTGTCGTCAAATACGTGGTTTTGGTTAACTCCGCCGATAGTTTTCTTAATTAAAAGTTGAACTTAAAAGAAACCTCAAGGAATTAATACATTAACATGCCAAAAAAAATAATAGAAGAATTAACATGCCAAAAATTACTTCACTGTGGGTTGTATTACTTTACTGTGGTAGAATGCAGCCTAGTTAGTTTTTAATACGGTTCTCGAGAAAAGCCATAGAGCTGTCGGAGTCAGTGGAGGAAATGGAGCAATGTGAAGGTTAATGCATATATTTTTCTTTAGAACTTAGAAAATCTGGACAATATACGTTAAATAGACAAGTGCTACTAGAACAGTACATACTTTGGCTCTTTATTTCTAACTTTTGAAATTTTAGAAACTTTAACAAAATAAACTACTATGTCATTTTTAAGCGCTCTTTGTCCTACCTGGGGGGAAACGCCAAAGAAAAGTTTTTAGTCGTTTTTGGCACTTTTTTCACAAATTTACTTGAACCAAAATTACGCGAACAAATTTAAAAAAATGTACACGACTTTATTTAAATCTGTTTTGGGAACATTCAATTACAGGAAAACATTCCTGTCATCAATAGTGTATTTTTTGCAAAGTTATTTTTTTAACAATTTTTGAAGTTTACTAAAACTTGTATCTATCCCGTTGGTATAATTACTTTGCTTTGATTAACCTCCCGCCGCTAAAAAATGAAAGAAGAAATGGGGAGCCGATTTTTTAATATAATTGTTTGAAAAACCTATTTCGCGAAGAATTGCGCGAAAACTGTTTTTTCAAATATTTTCCACGACTTCACTTACGGCGCTTCCAAGTCCCCAAGGTCTGTTACCTGCGCTTCGACGCCGACCCGCCTTAGCCCCTGGAAACTTCCAGAGCTTTCAAAATCCACGTACCCACGTTGGGTTGGAACCTGCGTTAACTTTAATAATAATAAATTCTCTTATAAATAAAATTAACTGAAGTCACCCAATTACATCTCACAGAAGAAAGAGTTAAAGAAAAGTTACTACCGAAAAAACTACATATCCGTGCATATACATATGTTTTATATTTACCAATATCATTACACGTACATACATGGGTAATGTTTTGGCCTAAACAACAAATCTAGCTATCAAAAATACCCTAATATAATGACGGATTCTATAGTGTCATCACTGAAACTTTTATTTTGATATCAAAATAATATTTTATATATA
>BOPP01000043.1:3745904-3761728 GCA_017312745.1 Gryllus bimaculatus
GGACGCCCGGGGAGGGGGGGCGGGATGGGGGGGGGCGGCCGGGTCGCGCTCGTGCCGGCGTCGCTGGACGCTCCGCTCGCTGCGCGCGCGCTCCCACAGCGCAGCGTTCCACAGGCTGCCTTGGCTCGGGCCACTGAGGCGGGAATGGTAAGGCGCACGGGGCGTACTGCGCGCGCGTAGAGACGAGGGATGAGGCCGGTGAGAATCGACGAAGCATGAACGTAAAAGGTCGTATGGTTTATTCCAATTCGAGAAGTTCGGAGAGAATCAATTAATCTGAATACTACAAACATAGGGGATTCTATGGAGGTCGAAGATTTCCCGTGTTCCTGCTAACGAACATGCGAGATCCAGAAATTTTTGTATACCTGTAAGGAAGTACACGACAGTTTATATTTAACCCTGTAGGAACTACGCGTAACTAGCAACGTGGGGTTTGCGTCACACGCTTTTGAGCGCAAGACTGACTTCGTGTTACTAAGCATTCATTCATCATTCCAGAATGTCCTACCAATCCAGTGGAAACTAATAAAAAACCATTAATTTACCATAAGATTTTGTCTGATTTGACCATACATTTTTCGTGCAAAGTGATTATAATTTTCATTTCTTCCGTTATTCCCTAGAAATCTATTGTCATTATATATCTCGGAGATCATCCCGTAAAAATCAAGATTGAGAGCAACAGTAGATAAATAGAAATTAATCATATTTAAAAAGCACAAAGACCCTCTCTTATGTATCATAATTTTAAACCACTAGAAGGATCAACAACCGCACATAGATATCTCAAATCGAGTGTTACGCTTGTAAGACAGATTCCATTCTGCATTATACTCTTCATGGATTGTATTTTCTATCTTATATATTATTCTACCCCTCCTATACTTTTCTCCTCTGTAATGCAGTAAATATATGTTATAATCATTCCGAAAGAAATCATTGCCCAAATTGAGAATTGCTCATCCTTCTAGAAAAATATCATTAACTATTAATATTTCTCGCATCATATCTTGATAAACTATATCGTTCACTACTTAGCCCATTGTGGCAGGCCACAAGCATGTGACGTTGTTATCTATCTCTCTACGCAATACGTAAATGGAGGCGGGGAAGGAAGGCGCACGGGGGCGTCTGCGCGCGATAGAACGAGGATGAGGCTCGGGAGAACTGACGTAGATGAACGTAAAGGTCGTATGGTTTATTCCCAATCGAGAAGTTCGACGAGAATCAAATAATTGATACAAACACATAGGGGATTTGGAGGTCGAAGATTTTCACGTGTTCCCTAAGAACATGCGATCAGAAATTTTGTATACCTAAGGAAGTACCACAGTTTATATTTACCCCCTGTAGGCAACACGTAATGCACTGGGGTTTGGCGGTACAGCTTTTGACGCAAAGACTGACTTCGTGTTACCGCCATTCATTCATCAATGCAGATGTCTACCAATCAGGAAAAAATATCAGTTTGCTGAATTTTACCATAACATTTTCGTTGGCAATTAGTGATTATATTTCATCTTCGTATATTCCCTAGAAATCTATTGCATTAATTCGGAGATATCCCGTAAATCAAGATTAAGCAACAGTAGTAAATAGAAATTACATTTTATAAACCACCAAACTCTCCTTACTGATCAATTTTAAACCTAGAAGGATCAACAACACGCCACATAGATATTATAAATCGAGTTACCGTAAGACAGATTCCCATTCTCATAACTCTCAGATGTTTCTACCTTAACCTTTCTACCCCCACCTAGTAATGCAGTAATAATTTATTAATATTCGAAAAAGGAAATCACTTTCCAATTGAGAATTGCTATCCTTTAGAAAATATTATTAATATTATATCTTCGATATATTTGGATAAATATATCTTCACTACTTAGATGAGGCAGGGCCACAAGATGTGAGTTGTTATTTTTTAGCAATAGTATGAATAAAAATCTGTAGGTCGTTTATTCGAGCAAATAAATCAGGAGCGAAAATATCTAGTTTCAAATGTTGCTATTGGTATCTTTATTCACCATTCAAACATGTATAATAAAATATATAGAAAATCTGATGCTAAAGAAGACATGCGCAGATTACACTTCTTCCCCATACGTCACATATAGTTTTGCTAATGCTTAATGATAAATAAATTAATAAATCATATCAGGAAGGAGGTTTAATAAAAAACGAGGGACGTAATACTTGGTCCTACTTGGTAGTTATTATAGGTGATGATTTAAATGGTACAAGCTCGACTCGTTTAACATTTTGCACGTAGAAAATAATTTCTTTAAATGTGAAAATAGTACTCGATATTGAAAACACCTCAATGTTTACTTATTTGTTAAAGAAATATTGAACTATTTAAGCCTTGAATTATATGGAGACAAAATGAATTACAACTTTTACGTCACAACGAATATACTAGTTATGTTATTTTAATATTGATCAATAACTTTGCGCAGGATTCTTTCAAAAGATTGAATGAGTGCAAAGTTACACTGACACGGTCGCAATAACGAAAGGTGTAATTAACACAGTTTTATTTATACAAACAGTTATAGAGGCACAGGAACATGTACCCGTAGTTTAGAAAGACTGGTTTGTGTAACGTAGCAAATAAAATAACATTAATTTTTATTTACGTCTGATGAAAGTTAAAATTTGTAAGAGAATGATTTAATTCAACCACTTGAACAAAACTTATATTAAATTAATGTAAAATAGATATCAGCAAAATGGGAAACTGAATATAATTAATTATTTGCTATTATTGCGTTTCAGCAAAAAGTGTATTGGTATCAATCGCACCTCGAACTTAATGTTGTCAAACTCTTTCCATGAGTATTATAACCCTCCATTTCAAGTCTGTTAAATCATAATTAAAGATGTTGTCATTGCCGACAATATATTGTTGGCAATAACAACATCTTTAATTATTTTAAAAATGCCAAAGATATCACACAACAACACGTATATCTGTTAAATCAACTCAGTCTCAGACACGTATACGATATTCTCCGTTTCCGCAAGGTTTCTTTCATTGAAGAGTTGTTCTGACTTGTCTCGTAAATTTACTAAAATATTGGTGATATACGTATTTTATTTTTAGCAGAGTTTAAGTATTAATTTCTTTGTATGCTATTAAATCATTTGCAAAGAGTAAAGTTCTAGAAACTAAACTATGTACACCTCACTACAAACCTGGCTAATAAACCAAAAAAGATACCAAAATTACAAATAATAGATCTAAGACAAATACCAAACTCTTTAAGTTGGTTTACAATTAAGTTACGACATCAAACGGATTTTACACATCTAATCATTATAAAATTTAAAAGAAATAATTACAAAATAGTCGTACCAACAAATAAGAACAATTGAATAAAAAAATAAAAAAAAAACTGTCAAAAATATAATTTGAAAATTGTACAACAAAAAAGTGAATATTCAATTACTAAATAAGTATGCACATAAAAAAGAGGACAGAGCAACGGATAACCGAAACATTAGAACTTTTAATTTAAACTTTCATATTTTGATTACTTTTAAAACGATTCGTATTATTATTCGTATATTTTTAGTGTATTGATAATGTGTATTATTTGTGTTATTATTTTAAACTAATTATGTGTTGTTGCTTTAATATATAATTTTATATTTTAATGACTTACGATAAACACAGCATTTAATAAATTGTGAACACTGTAAAATGTTTTTCATTTTTACAACATCCGTAATACTATGGTACTACGGAAAATGGTAGGAAATGTAAGGGAATCAGATATATCTCCGAAGACTTTTGTACTGTGTGGAAAAATGCAGTAAACTAAAATGTAAATATTGTTATTATTATTGTTTATATTGTTATTATCATTATCTTCATTATCATTACACGTTACATGGCATTTGATTTTCAGTCCCGTTCTGAGGTGTTGCCGCGTCAGCCATCCGGCTCGCTTTCTCATTCCTAATAAATGCAATTTTAAAAGGTCGACACTCCGATGTAAAACGCCCGAGAAGCGCGACCCTCCCAGGACCGTCCGGGACGAGGCGTCGGCCAATGGAGTAGGTCGCGTCGGCGGGCGTGGGCGGGCCGGCGCCACCGCGGGGCTACGCAACTCCACGCCGGCGCGAAAGGGCGATCGTAGCGAAGGAACACTGGGCGCGAGATGGGGCGGAGGCGGGGAAGGGTGCGAGGAATGGCGCAGGGACGGGGATGGGTGCAGGGACGGGTGCGCGGTTGGATGGAGAGACGGGAGCTGGGACGGGAGCGGGAGCGCCTGCGTTGCGGGGACGGATACGGTGACGAATGGACGGGAGAAGAGAAGGCAATGAGGAAGGAGGCGAACGGCGGGGGCGGTAGTCTATGGCGGTGTGCATGCTGCCACATGCTGGCAGATCGTTTGGACCGGAGCTTTTCATGCGCCGCACTTGGGCGGCTGTCACCACCCGAGCACCGTCGCCACTGGCAGCGCCTCTGCCATCCGCCCCAGCCCACGCGACGGGCCTTTGTGCGCTCAGCCTGTCGCCGCCGCTGCTCGTCTCGCAGGTGCTCGGGGGCAGCGTCGTCCGCGCGAGGCGATGGTCGCAGAAAGCGCCTGGACCGCGGCGCTCTGAGCGCTGCAATCGTAAAGGGGCGGAGTGAATACGCGCGAGCGGTTTGTCTTTTTTGTTTGTGGACCGGTTTTCAGGGAAATGCTCGCGAATGAAATCGGCCGACATCCGAGCTTTCATCTCCCTACGATCGGCCCTGAGCTTGTTTTACAGTTGAAATTGTTATTGGATTGCACGGCGGTCTTTTATAAGCGAGGCATCTGAAATAGAAGTTGCTGCTTGCAATGATGAGTTGTATTAAATGGTCAGATCCTGTATTTTGAACCGATTCAATGAATAAAAATCGGTATACTGTAACGCCGTTGTTTCTGTCTCCCATATTGATTGCTTTGCTTTCCCTAGAAATTGTTTGGCGTTTGAAAACTTTTCATTCACGTTCATGTAATGACATTGAGTGCGAGTTGATTCGCATTTTATCGTTCTCGGATTTGTTCATTCTATACTGCTAGTCTATTGGTCATGTTTCCCAAACATTTTCTGCTCCTTTTGTGATAAGGTTGGAAATGTTGTATGCATGAGACTTGGTAAATGATATAAAACATTATTACAGGTCATGGGTGTGTGAATTGTAAATTATGTTGAAATTAAATAAGCGGTTATAATATGCCAAAATGGGAATGACGCAATTTTATGTAACAAAGTATTTAAAACTTTTAAACTAAATAAAACAAAGAACCAGTTTAATGAAATAAAACATTGTATGTAATTTAGTCAGTATTACGTGTGTGTGGTCAGTGTTACACTGTATCTTTTGGTATCACGAACTACAAGTTTCCTTGCATGTAAGTTAGTTGCCGTGAAAAGGAGGTAGATTATAATCGTTAAGATTTAAGATCCAAAATAATCTAAAAGAAAGAAAACAAATGAAAATGAATAACAACAAAATTTTCTCAGACTCAATTGTGTAGAATTTAATACTTGTTGTAGCCTTTCTTCTAGTACAGGTACAGAAATAAATCCCAAGCGAGGTCAGATTAAGCAACGTTTTGAATCGCAAGGTTTGCCTGTATTCGCTTACACAGATACCCACTTGGTTATCGTCTAGTGTAATGCTATTTTTAGAAAACTATTATCATTTTATTGTCTCGCGACTTTTCGCAAAAACTGTTTTGGTGGAGATGCTTCCTTCAAAAAATCTCATCTCTAAAAATTTGCACGACCAAAAACTTTGCCAGAGAGCACCTGACAGAGTCGTTACTTGGATGATTAAATCAATGGACGCTGCCATGAAAAAGTTTCGCGTTCCCCGAAATTACAACGACTTACTGCGTCGTGCAAGACGAAATGAGACAAAGTGAGGCGAAACCATTCATGCCTACCCAAGGGAAATAAAGAGGAGAGAAAGGGATGATAGAGGTGGGAAGGAAAACGAGGCAGCGGAGTGATTTTATTTCATTTGTTTTTTAGACGATGTTCTGAACAGCAATTTCAAGAGGAAATTTTTATTTTCGTTCTCCAATTGAATAATTCTATGTCAAATCGTAAACTCACAAAACATTACTATTTTTTAGCGTCGTATGAGTTCTAGGGGTGAACATAGGCGATAGGTATTATTTCATTTTTTTCTCATCCTACCCTTCAGAAATATTTACAATAATGTTCACGCTTTAACAATAACAATTTCCGAAGAATCATTCGCACGCTAATGTTTATATGTTTTACACAAATACTGCTTTCTTCAAAAATTAAAATTCAACTCAAATTTAACTTAAAAATATGTAGTTTTACGTGATGTATATATAATCATATGTGGAAATCTTCTGACGAAATACGACTATTAAGTTTCTTCATAAACAACGCTGCTCTGACTGAAACACAGCAGCCATTTTTCTCAGACATACACGTACTGAAACAGAGAGGAATCCGCAGAACATGTGCGGTGTTCTGTGAAGTTTGTCACCGCAGGTAGCCTTACAATAATATCAGTACTATTGTTATATGCGTTTTCTTAATATGAAAATATATAATTGAAGAATAAGTGTACGTTTAGGTTATTACAATCAGCATTGTTACAAACAGCAAGTTGAAAATTGACTGTTTGCGGTAAAAAAGCTGTATTATTGAAAAAACTAATTTTCAAAATAACTTCTCATGACGAATCAAGTTAAGATTTTCAAGAAAATTAGAATCGACCATACTTGTTAATGCCGCAAATATGTTGTGCAGCGACATGATGAATAAACGAACAGACAATTTCGATGTGGGATTCGAGATGTGACAACGAAATTAGGGAACAGATATAAGATGACGAATTGACACCGCTTCAGGACAATAGGAATGAAATGAATAACAGCAATCGAGAAGATAATCAAGAAGATTTTGTTGTGAAAGCGCAATCGACACGAAGAGGAAAGATGCGAGTAGGTAAAGATAATCGTGGAGAATTATGGAGCGCATAGAGGCGATCAGATGGGAACGGCATGGCCGAAGCCCTGTCAGGGATCAGGAGCAGACGCACTGAAACAGCCCCATGGACGCATCCGCGCTCTCTTCGGAGCGCGTGGGCGGCGCGCGGCGGGGCGGGGCGGGGGCGGGAGCGGGGGCGGGCGACAGCGCACGCGCGAGTCGGGGACTCCCAGGGACTCCGTTGATTACTTCTGATGGGCCGCCCCGCCCCTCGACCCGCGCGCTCAACTTGCCGCCGCCAACTTCCTCCCCATCTCCCCGCTGGCCCCGCCCACGGCCTGGCGTCCTATGTTCCATGCTCTGACCGCTGCCTGCCCACAGCCCTAACGCCTTACTGGCGCCGCCCACGCCCGCCACACGCTGCTCGCTGCCCATCGCTTCTGCTCGCCGTTCACCTCCCCACTTTGCCCATCGCCCACTGCCCTCGCCCACTGCCTCGCCCACTGCCCATTGCCCACCTGACCATCGCCCCTGCCATCGCCCCCAATGCCCAATCGCCACATGCCCATCGCCCAATGCCCATCGCCCACTGCCCATCGCCGCACTGCCCATCGCCCACTCGCATCGCCACTGCCCATGCCCACTGCCCATCGCCACTGCCATCGCCCCCACTGCCCATCGCCCACTGCCCGCTCCCCTTACCATTCACCTAGATTTCCCCCACCCACCGACCTGGTAGCTCTCAACTCTCCCGTCTTCCACATCACACCGGCTTTGCTTACTGCCTACCGCTTGCCGGCGAACGTCTTCCTCTCCTCGCATCACCCAGCTTCGCAGAGCCCGCCTTCCCTTCTCATCCACTTCTCCCCTCTATTTCTCCCCCAACTGCCCCTCTTCCAGTCCTCTCCTCCCCCTCTTCTCATCTTTCACCTCCACCCATCCCAACCTCTTTACCCTCTTCCACATACCCACCCTCTTCCACTACCCCTCTTCCGCCCTCCTGTATCCCTCTCTCCTCTCTTACCCACCCCTTTTCCTCCCTCTTCCCTCAATCCTCCATTCCTTTTCCTTCTCTCCTCCCTCCTCTTCCTCCCATTACACCCTTTTCCACACCTCGTCTATCCCTACTCTCCCTCATCCCCCTCTCTTCCTCCCTCTTCCCCGCGAGCCGCCCTGCGTGGCGCTCTGCCCTGCGCCCGTCGCGCGGCTTTTCAACCGACGCGGAGCTGTGACGCGGCGCCGCGCGCTAAACGAGCTCATTCTGCTCGGCTCGCGGCGCTAAAAGAAAGAGTTGAACAACGCAATCCTCGCCTTTTGATTTGGACGCTTGTTTGCGCCGGTCAACCCGCCAAATCGGCTCTGCAGCGCTCGCACGGGCTGAGCGGCACGCGGTAAATTGGTCGGCTTTTCGGGAGCACTTTTCCCTGTATTATGAAGCACCGTTAATCATCTCGTGTTATATTTGAAGAGACAACCCGACAGTCACATGGAAACAAACCGGAACACACATCAGTAGGAAATATATTTCCGTGAAATATTTTCACCGTTTATGGGAAAAGTAATGTACGGTATAATTTTAATCAGCTGCGACCCCTAGCTTAGTGGGTAGAGTGGTATATTTGAAGCTTTAGGTATTGTGTTGTATTTTCGTTGATCGATGTGGGATTTATTGTGGGCGAAGGGGGTTCGCGATAGTTTTTCTTGCGATTCTTTCATTTCCACTGACTATTATTACATTATTACTCCTCCATCTTCTTTATCCTTTCTTTTTGCGATATTGTGCGTAATCACCCCTTCATCATTACACTTCAATTTTAGATCCCTTTGGGAAGACCATATGATGACCTCACATTCGGATTCTGGTTAGGAAGTTATGGCGCTTTTGGTGTCTTCCTGCATTTCACGTTCCATCATAGCTCATTCTAAAGTACATTGACAATTTAGAAAATGTCGTGTAATAAATGTACAAGTACTCACGTGTCAGTTTGTATTAAAAAGTAAGATCTATAATTTTTAGATTAGTTGCCACAATAATATTTACTTTACCATTTATTACCGAACAGAACGGTGATAAAGAACTAAGTGATATTTTAGTATTGAAATAAAGTTGTTTTTGAATCTCTTGATATATTATTAAAATGTTTGAATTTGTTACAAAGATAAAATGTCAGAACGTTGGTTTCATAATACTCTTTGTATTTTAAATTATATTTCAATTTTGGAAAGTCTCCCTATACACACACTGAAAAAACAGTGTCAGTCCAAAGCTTTTGAGAATACCATATTTCAAATCGAGACACGTTGATGACTGCCGCTTTGTTTCTCAACCAACTTGATAAATCCATCTTCCACCACTAGTCACGATGGTAAGAATGGGTTTTCATCTTCCTCCATTGAACTTATTCAGTCTCACAGCACCAATCCACTTGCACCCGTTTTTGTCTATTTGATAGATTTTGTGACAGACATCACAGTTTCCTCACATGAAGCTTTTCTCTCAGGATGTGTTTCACTGCTGCTGATCCAATATTTAAACATTCCTGAATCTGAGCATATGAACATTGAGGGTCGTACTTTAGCAAAGATTCCACTTTCAGCACATTTTCATCTGTTGTTGCTGCGTTGGGCTTGCCAGAACGGTCTTCATTTTCCAGAGAATCCCTTCCACTCATGAATTCGACAAACCATTGATAGACAGTGGCTTGTGAAGGGAAACCATTGCGAAACGCACGCTGTAATCTTTCGATGAATGATTTCTTATCTAATTTAAATTTAAAGTCGTACAAAAATTATAACTCTAAATTGCTCTCTTCAGATCCATCCTCACTTGTAGAGGAACAATAACTAATTGGACACAAATAGCTTTGCCGAGTAACCCAATTACCCGGTGTGTTTGTGTTACCGTAAGCGATGGCTCAGGGCATCAACTGATACCACTACAGTTCCTCTAACCGGGAGGTCCGAGGGTCGAGACAAGACGATGGCAGGATTTTCGACACTAGCTTGTTAGCTTGGTCAAATTCAGTCGCTGTCTAAAGGAGAATTCTAGCGGCCGACTGCTCTGATAGGTAGTTTTCCCGTGGTTTCTTCGATCAACACCAGGTTAATGCCGGAGCAGTATCCTAACAAACGGGCCACGGACCGCGCGCGATCTCACCTTCCTCTTTCTAGTGATATCCTCGCCCCCTTACACATACACTAAGACTCGCTACACTACCACACATGGCGGGAGACCCATCAGGAGTTAAGAGCGTATCCCGGCTGGAGCGGTGGCTTGCTTGTGGGAGATACCTGGTTGGGGAAAACCCGCTAACCGACGATAGTTCGGCGCCGGATCTCGTCATACAGCGGCAGAAAGATCACCGCCACCTCCCGAGTAAAAAAGATGTATTACACATACGGGACTAAGGCCCCTGGTAGTTGACGTGCCCGAAATCACTAAACAATCAATCAAATCCAAACCCGAGCGAGTTCAAACTTGCCCGAGATTGTTACTTAAAGTTCACCGAACAATGGAAATAGTCTCATTGTTGTTGCTGTGTAACTCATTGTTGCTCATTCTAGAAACTTTTGGAGTGGCACCGCTGCAAACACCGCTTGATGAAACGTACAGCAAACGAAAAATTTAACAATCGTAATCTGATTCCAACGAAAATGGTAATTCTTTGAAAATCGACAGTCTATAACTCTACTCCGTCTCCGTGTTCTACTTCCATACGCCCTTCCTGGTCCATGACGTACAACATGCTACAGGCATAATATTTAAATTTTAAGTCATTCGTGGAATGGCGTTTCGCGAGTTCGGCGTGCTTGAAATTTGCTGGACAGCGACAATTTCGAAACGGGAACGGAGTCTAAATTCTATCATTTCCGTGGAATAATTTGCTACCCCGCCAATTTTCCTGTAGCACCGAGTTTGGTGTGTTTCATTGTATTGTCACGAATGTTCATGTTACTGCAATGTTCTTCCGAAAGAAAGGGAGTCCACGTGAGAGAGATGGAATATTAGTACTAATAGTGAAAATTCTGGCATTGCCATTACACGATTAGGAACATGCATTTATAAATGTTTCGAATAATTATATCAATATTCGTGATGGCTTTTGATGTATCAATTATAACGTAATTCGTAGTTACCCACAATTGAGAGATTATTTTGAGTCGCCGGCCGCGTCAACTACTCTGGCCACTAGTCCCATAAGTGTAGTGGATATTTTATCACGGGAAGTACAGGTTTTCTTCCCACACGGGATGGTAATATCTGATTCCCCCCTATACGCCCAGTTATGGATTTTCCCCAGCAAGGTACCTACCACGACGGGAGAATGTCTAAGCTCCTAATTGGTCTTGCGTCATGTGTGGTTGTGTAATGCATGTGTATGTAAGGAGTGAGGATAGGACAAGGAAGCGGAAGAAATGAACACGCGCGGTCCATGCCCGTTTGTTAGGATTGTATTTGTCTAGTATTGTTGGAGAAACCACGAAAAACATCTGATCAATGCAGTTTGCCAAAAAATTCTCCACACACAGCTGATTTGTCCTAGATTTGTAGCTAGTGTCAAAAGCATTGTCACCGTCTGGAAAGTAATCCTAGGACCTCCCGGTGAGAGGTTCTGCAGTGACATCAAATAATGTCCTCAGCCACCTCAGTCGATAGTTACCATAATGCCACTGTGCACACGTTGTTGTTTTGAGTGCGGCTCTTTCAATTTTGTTCCGCATAAAAAAAATTGAATGCCATTGAATTACATCCCTTTGTATTTTGGGTCAATAAAACACGGGAATGCGTTAGTAATAGATATTTTCAAAGACATACTTGAATATAATCAGAAATCTTTTTGCATATTCTTCAATTATACAATGGCCAAACGGATCGATGTCCCATCCAAAGAAAATTGTTCAAATATTTCCACCTTCCAAAAATTCTGTAAAAAAATTCGAAGTCCAACGCTTGTCACTGGTGTGTTGGAGATAATAGGTTACTACAATTCTTCAGACGGTCAATGAAAAAACAAACATGCGTTAATGAAGATCTAGGATTTAATTTCCAACCTTTGAAGATTGACTACTAATTCTAATGTGTGTAAGTGAGTACCAGGGTTCAATCATTCACTCATTTACAATAGTTACATACGGTTGGACGTTGAAGCACACATCATTTTTGTTAACTGTATTACACCCCACATATTCACATTGCACATTCAAAAATCTTTGCCAACACATTTGGTCCGCAGGTATAGGACAGAAACGAACAACCTGAGGAAAAGCTTGTCAACGCAGACCCACATCACCTAAAGACGCATTGACGTCCATCGACTCGGCAATTGTGATGGGACAGAGGGGGCGGGATGGACCTTCAGGGTGGAGGGAGGAAATCACTGCTGACAGCTGCTTCCGCCCCCCCCCCGTTCGTCACCCCCTCTTCCTTTCCATTTCTTTCCATCCTCTCGCTACTTCTCACACACGCAACCTACACATCCTCGAAAGTGCTCGTCAGCACCTGTCATGGACCGCAGCGGTCACTCGCCGGCAGGCCGCCCGCCCCGCCCCCCACGTCCTCTCGCCCGCCCCCACTCCCGCGCGCGCCCTCAGCGAGTCGGAGGAGACGCACGATATCGCGGGCGCCGTTATGAGATTTGGCGGAGTGCCGGAATGCGGATCGCCGGACGCCGGGTGCGGAAGGGCAGCTCTCTGGGGGGGGGGACTCTGCGAAGATGCGGGTTGAAACCCGGCGCGTTGGCGTCCAGCTATGTTCTGCTACTCGTGCTATTCGTGAGTGTACAGTGTTGACTGTCTCTAAGACGAGAAGGGAGAATTGATTGCGAGAAATGTGGGGAAAGCACAAAGCCCCCAGGGCTAATGTGTGCCAATTTGCGCCCCTCCAGTTAGGGTTGAATTCCTCCATTGATGAGATAAAGGGCAGGTAAGAGGAAGGTTGTCAGCTCCGGCAATTATTCGGGTTGCTGAGTCTCCTCGTTGTGTTTGCAATAGTATTGAGTTGCACAATGGCATTTAACGATTAAAATCACTACAAAAGTTGAATGCCAAATACCTTATTTACTGTTGTGTCGCTGTTTCTTTACATTTAGAGACTTTATTATCCATACATGTAAAAATATTGTTTGAATAATGATATTAGATTAGTCTACATTGGTACTGATTAATATTAAAATTGTAAAATATATACCTAATACGGCGTAAATTAAGATACCATATGCCAGTATTACGTGATATATTTAAGTTTTGCGGTCAGTGGCTTCCATCTCGATCCAAATTTTCGTCCAATTTCCCTAATTATAGAGGAAATGCTGAGATGATGCTCCCCTTTTGCTAGCTTTGATAGTAACAGAGTCGGTGATGGTTGGTAGTTTGTTAGCCATACTCTAAAATCTAATCTGTTGTTCGATTATCGATGCTAATCAACTCGCGAGCGAAGATATCCAGTTTTCAAACCACGCGTTATGAGTACTTTTATTTATCAATTAACTTTTTATAGTAAAATGGATTTGGTAGATATTCTGGAGGTTAAGAGAGCGTGCGCAGATTACTCTTGTCCCGTATGATACGTACAGTTATTTTTTGTTATGCCGAAATAAATGAAATTGTGTTAATGCCCCACAAGATGGGTAATGAGAATACGCCGAGAACTGCAAAAGATTCGGGAGGTAGGAACGTTTGGAGAAGTGTATACTGATACGCCTACTTGCATTTGCGGATGCCTGGACACAAAGTGAATACAGATGACGATGATGTACTGGGAAATATTCGCTGCCCTTCGTGTGTTGTTCCGCATATTGTTCGTTTGAATTTCTCAAATTTGTAGAATAAAAGTTGTCCGAAAGAATGTCTGAGATGACGGATGTAAGGGTAACACAAAGAATGTGGTCTTTCGGGCAATTCAAGATTTGTTCTTGAGAGGAACATTCCCTGATGGGATGATTGATTAGTTACTGTTCTAAATGAGGACACTCTATTCTCACTTGGGACACTGCTAATTATGGAAAATGATTTCTAACAATTAAATGGAGAATAAAAACTAGATGGAAGTCAATGCGTGTTTTTGCACGTCGGAGACGAATTATGTTACCTTTCAAAATAATCGAATTGTAAAAAACAGAATACATAATGTGTGTGAAACACGAGACCCTCGGTGAAAATTGTAACCCAGGGATGTGAGCTTCGCTTAGCATTGGCCGAATTCCTGAAAGATGAGAAGCGAAGTTTCGCCGAAGGCAAGATATGTGGGCGGAATTACATCATGTGTGGAACTCGGTGCCTGAGGGAAGTGCTACTGGGGTTACTGAATTGGACTGGATTGAGCGTAATTTCTGCAAGGGTAAACAGAGCTACAGTACTGCGAATGGAAGACAAGGCTAATTGAAATCTAATCGATTGAATAGTGTGTTGGGAGTTCCAGATGCGGTTACATCTGCAAGTTTACATTTCACTAGCAGTATCTTAAATTTGTGAAGATTTAAACATTAATGCACAATTAATATGCTGTTAAGTTGTTTTTTTGTGGTGTTAGAATATCCCTTAGTTTCTGTATTTCGTTTTCTTTCGGTAAAGGAAAACGAAGAAAATTGTGAACAATTCGTAGAATAGTTCTGGACCGAATACTACCAAATACGTTTTTCATTTAGCACTGTCGTAATGTCTTCAAAAAACATGCATATTGACTATTATTATGAAGTATTTCTCAATCGACTCTGTGTTCCAAGTGTGTAGAAAATCTGCATTTCCATTGCAATTTACGATACGATACGATCTTAAAAAAATCTCGTCATCTTTCAGTCTCAAGTAATTGAAAAAAATTGGTTCAATGAGTTATTTTTATTAGTTCATGAGTTAGAGTACTCTGGTATTTTTTCATACCCGTTTTTACTTTCTCGTATATGCAGTTATGTAGTATACGAGGTTATACGAATACGAAGTTAAGAAATACTACAAACTCTCGAGGTCGATGTTTGCACGGGAGAATGTTTTAAGGTACTTTGCATCGAAATGGCTTTTAGCTCGTCCGCTAGTTCTATTCCCAATTGCAGCTGTCTGTCAAGAACATTAGTCCCCAAACTGTACACGAGATGTGGCAAAATTTCAGACTCGAGAACTGTCAAACTGTTCTTCAGTTTTTTACACACAGCCCATAGAACATATCCAAAATTGTCTTAAAAATTGCTCGAAACGTTTTTACTCTAATATAGCTAAGTAAATAGGTACTATTGTAAATAGGCTGTACTGTAAATAAGTTCTATTTTTATTAAAATATTTTCGATTTCATAGAAAGAATCGCAAAAGTTAATTATCAAATTAATTGTAATTTCACATGTATCATCCCCATTACTTTTAAACTCATCTCAATGGTAATAGTTAGTTGCTAGAGTAATGGAATCGAATCTCACTTACGGTATAAAAGTTTTTTCGGCATAATTACGTCGTGGATAGCAAAGGAAAGAAACAAAAGACCTCACACAATTGTCTAAACTATCATTCATCAGTTCTTAATTGCTCATAGAAGCCAAGTGTCATTGATAGATGATGCAAATATGGTTGAGAGACACGAGAAACAGCCAAGGAAATTTGACGCCAACCTGCGCTTTTTCTGTCACATATTCGTCATAGATCAACCGAAATTTGAACCTAGGTTCCAAAAGACGGTTGACTGGTCCGACCATTACATCGCGACTTTTCCCAGGGGGTAACTGTCAACGTGGACTCATTCAGAAGTCTCGTTAATGCTGTCTCTGTCGTACTATGTTAAATTGTGAACTTAATCACTATCAATCAATCAACGTGGCTACCCAGTAGCGGTCCTTGTGCGCCGCGTGTGTCCCGGGGCTCATTCCGGGAGAGGGTAGGGC
>BOPP01000043.1:3778010-3837194 GCA_017312745.1 Gryllus bimaculatus
GCTGGAGGGCGGGGATGACGGCAGGCGAGCAGAGGCTGCTGGCAGCGCCGGCGACGAGGCCAGCGGGGGACAAAGTGTGAGTGCAAACTGGTTCGTGTGTGGGAGGTGGCGTGGGCGGCACGGGGGCCGATGTGGAAACGACGATAATGACGTGAATATGAGACAAAATATTTATTCTTACCACCTTTTATATATTTACAGTTTAGTTAATATATCATTCGTTAAATGATTAACTAGACTTTTCACAGACAGTAAGATTTCCAACAGAGGGTTGTATTATATGACAGACGCGGTCAAGGGAACAAGTTAGTGACAATGTCAAGCAAGGTAACTAGCTGACAAGAGTTCGCTGTCTCTGCAGCCTGAGCCTATTTATTTGTAGGTTTTTTTCAATTTGCTCCGAGATGTTGGTATGGAATTTGGAGACTCTGTCAATGACAATTTTTTGGAGGAATCAGTTGATAGTTATTGTCACAAAATGTACATTAATTTACATTTCATCTATTAAAGTAAATAAATGAATCATGAAAATTAAATACATCCGTCAAGATTTCAAATTGCTAATTGAGAGGAAATATTATATTATTTCTGTTTGAGGTGCTATCTGAAGGCCATGTCTATATGTTTTGATATCGGTGTTTTCTTGTTGTTGTTTGCTTTATTTATAGATTTCATAAACAACAATATACAGTGAGAACAGTGCGATACATTTCGATTATTACATTTCTAAAAGATGTTTAATTTATCAAACATTCCAATATATTAACTTTAGAAAGTTTGTTTTTAGTACCTCTGAGATGGACTTGAGAACATGAGGAATGAGCTTAAGAACATCTGCAATAATCGATTAGCCACCCAGGTAAACTGAGAAATGACTGTCCTTTCTCTTGTTAGTGATGTGCTGCTTCCGGCGAAGTCTTTAATCTACGTTAAATCCGTGTATTTTAAACATGCGTCTTTAAAGACTGTTTAGTGGCGGTGACTTAGCGCAGAGAGTGATGGCGAAGGACTGGAGACGGCGATAGGCAGACGTCGGGGATTATATGGAAAGTAAATGAGATTGAGTGAGTAAAATGAAAGCTCAATCTGCTTAGTTATAGCGGGACGGGGGGAATGAGCGTGGTGGGGGGCTAAGTGGCTGGAAGGAGTGATGAAGAAATGGGGCAGACTGGATTAGGAGTGGGAACGTGACGTCTGCGGCGGGGACCACTGAGTGGGCGGACCAGGACAAGTGATCTTCAAATGTGAGATGTGAAAGGGTGCTTGGCAATGTGAAATTTAAGCGTGCCATAGAAGGCGTAGTGTATCAAGTTTCAAGTTTATTCATGCCTGTGAGAATAGTGAAGCGATGATACTGCTTTACTTAAACGATGATAAAAATACCACGTGGAAGATGACATTAAATGCACTAATTCGAAATGTATTATTTCCCAAGTTACTAATTTTAACTGTAATGTGTTCGTAAAAATTTGTAAACAATAATTAAACATTTCAGCATCCCTTTTCTTACTACGTACCTAATGAGATAACTAGATATCGACTAAAAATCGAGTAACATACGTCTCATCATTAATTTTAAATCTCCAAAAATACGAACATTGTACTTGTATGTTTGGAAGTTACCACTAATGTAATATATTGTTGCTAATTACATTTACCTATTCAGTAATATACTGTATATAGATATTATATGTAAAAGTTCCACTGTATATCAACAATAATCAATGAAATATTTTATGGTTTCATATAATAAATAAACCTTAAAATTTGAATAATTTAAATTACTGTTTGAAACAAATGCTTTTGTAATATTATTCTGCTATGTCGGAAAACTGAAAATATTCACGGTAGCCGTGCTCCCGGCCGCGTGCTGTGCATTTGTGGCCTCTGGCTGAGCACAAAGAGCAATGAGCTAAAGCCTGTGGATGGAGAGCATGCGTGGCGTTGAAAGGACGTGATCGTAAACGATGCTGTAAAGGCGATGGGGAAGGTAAATTTGTCAGTTACAAGAGGCATGGGTGTAATGTAGGCGTGACCCGGCCGGGGTAGTGAGACTAGGTAGTGTGAAATACGAACGTATCCTGGAATATGTGACGTTGCATGTAATATAATAGAATAATGTGTAGAATACAAATTTAATATGTTGTAAATTAGTTGTAATGTGTTAGAGTACGACTGTCACTCATATTAACTAGAAGTATCTGAAAAGTACACGTTAAAACCTACAAACTTGCAGTAAGTTACTTTTATTAATGCGTCACTTTGTGTTGTTACAGTATTTATTTAAACATTCAAGTTACTAATATAATCACAATATTCTTTAAAATACGGTATCAAAGTGTGGTAGTCGTTGAGTAGAGATTCCTTTTAAATGGTAAACTGGGCAAATAACATTTTGATCACATTTTCTGTGGTTTACATGGGATAACAACTTCCATGCAGTGCATTCCATATAGTGCGATGACAATTTCCGACATTTGGTCCAGCGAAGAGTCGAATAGACGATCTTGAATGAGCCATTAATATTTAACGAAAAAGGTAAGCATGTTCTGTAATGTTTCTGAGATTTATAATCTGAAGGATAAATACATATATAAATAAACTATGGAAGGCATCAGCAAAAGATGCTCATCTCTGTCGCTGATCCTTAAAAATATCAATTTAAAAAATTGTTTTCATTATTTCGAATTGCGCAACAAGCAAGTTTGTAATCGTCCAAAATTTCCTTCACGTACTACTGCCGGAGACTTTCTATTTATGGGTGATGGGATTTATAAAAGCGGAAAATAAGCTCAAGATGGGAATGGAGCATATTCGGGAAAGAAGGTTTGCGAAAAAAATGAATAATGACGCATTGTAAGTGATATCGTTCTCTCACACTTTTATCACATGCCTGGAATTATATATACAAAATGAGTCATTTCAAGTGGAAACACGTTTTTTAAATGTTATGAACATGTAACATGAGAAAAATAGTATTTTTTACTATAGTGCTGTCGTGCAAATAACTTTTCGCTATTGAAACTACTGATTGCATATGGAAATGAGAGTGACGTCGATCGCTAAAACAATCTGCAGACGAAAATATTTATTCACGTGACTAATACGGAAAGTGTGTCTTTGCCGTACTAATGAAATGCCGACGACGGGAGCAGAGTCCGGCATTGTCAATTTTCAAATGTGTACGCCAAACAAACTTACGTGCGAGTTGCATACACTAATTTTTTAGCTGTAACTCACGGAGATTTACAAGCATATAATCTTGGGATAACTCCAAATTTAGAGGCGATAGCCATGTTAATTCATGTCGCTCCAATGTTTTGTTTACTTTTCGGTATTTCTTTTATATGATGTTGATGTTTGGCGGTACACGTACGCAGAGCCTACTTCCCAATTAATAACCACTGAAGTTCTTCATTCTGTGTAGGAATGCTGAAAAACGTTTAATGCAATTTGTTCGGGAAGTTTTTGATTTCATAAAATATAAATTTAGGGAGGAAACTTGAGCATCAAATAGAGTTGAGTTTCTTTATAAAACTTTCCATTAATTTTTCGTTGGTCCTGACATTAAGTGTAATCCATTTTGATTATTAATTGTCCTCCATTTTGATTATGTTTCCCCCAACTTTTCAGTGATTCTTAGTGTTAACACTGATATAGTCATATGGTTCTGAACCATATTGCAGTATATTCCTTCCAATTGTGACTCGTAACCTAGACTGTTAACGAACTTCAAGTTATTATTTTGTATTTTTGCAAATGGTTATATCTTCTGCAAGTAAAAGTCTTCTTTTATAGGGTAGGTTCTGAATAACAAAAGAGCGCACGTCTGAAATTAAGATATTTTTTCTAATATTTTGTGGAAGAATCATTCCTTGGATGTTACAACGATCTAGCGGAAAACACATTTTCTCCTTCTCATTTGCTTTCTCCCGGACCATCTGCAATACCGCTTTTAGCCTTTGTCCCATAAGTTGTTTTTGAGCCAAAAACAGACTCTTTGCCCTTAACAGAGATCGATGTGAAAATTCTAATAACGTCGTCGCATCGATACTGCTTGTGTCTAGATTTAATGGGATATATTTGCTGTCAGAAATTGCAGCATTATGTTACGACTAGAAGCGACGGCACATTATACACGCTAAACTATGGGAGAGGCACCAGTGTATTTTGTTTTGCCGGATCTCTACTTATGATCTCTGTGCTTGTCCGTACATCCGTCCATCAGTCAGTCAGTCAGTCAGTAGTTGTTCTCCATACTCTGAATTTTCAAATATTTCAGATATTCAACATTTTTTCGACGTCTACTTACAATTAAAATCTAAAAGATAAATATTTTTGGATAGCCGAGAATTCAAATATTTTTGTCCTATCGAAATCTGTCACGTACAACAACAAGAGTAGATTTTGCTTATTTTGTTTAAAATAAAGGCAAAAGAAACTTCTCAACAGCCAATCCTTTTATATATTTTTCGAACACGACAAAATATGCTGATAAAAATCACACAGAAAAGTACAAATTATTAAAATTAAAAACTAAAATATTGATGTTGTTGAAAACCAGATCTTGAAGTACTTTCAATGAAACTGTTCAATGAAATTATGAAAATTGCAAAATAAAATATTCAATAAAATTGTTTTTAGAGGATCGGGAGTATTGAGTTAAGCTGTGAAGTTCGTTATCTCAGTGGTAATGCAAGTGGCCAGCTAAATCTGAGTCCCAATCGCAGCGTGGTAAAATAATTGCTAGTAGAAACAATATTTATGGTTCATGTGTTATAATATTACGTAGTCATTACCAATAATGCTATAAATTATTTACCACTGTAAAATTATTATTTGAAAACACAACTCTCCTCAATACTTTAAAAAACTTTGCCTCAGACGTATTTCTTTTTCGTCATTTTTACCACTTGTAATATTAATCTTCAATTCAATTTCAACCAGAATAATTCTTCTTGTTATTTTTGGAAGAAGTATTTTGCTCATAGCTATTGATAGGAATACATATTTCATAATCCAAAAGCACTGTCATTAACCATTTCCATAGCGGAAAACGTAGTTCATAATAAAGAAACTGACAAGTGGTTGAAAATAAATAGTGAATCGTGAACAGCATGATCATGATCAAACATTAATTATTATATTATTTAGGCATTTCGTCCTCAAATCCTTAATAATTTTCTATGTTACAAGTTTTTTACCGTAAACGTCTTCGTCTACTCAGCTGGAAATTAAAGAGAATTTCCCACAACGTGCTACTGACGAACACTTCATTGTTCGACCATTTCTCGGGGTAATATTTATCTGCAGTTTCGACCGCGTTACGCAGGGGGTACGCAGTAAAGTGACAAGACGATCTCGGCGAAACGTTTCACAGCGCGCCACTCACGAGCAAAAATTCCGCCCAGACGCGGAGATTAGAAACTGGAAACCGCGTTTTTATCGCCATCAGGCTGGCGAGGTGCGGCGAGGATTGTTTTCCGGGGCGCATTTGCGGCGAAAGAGGTGGAAGGGGGCGGCTGCGGCGGGGTGGCCGAAGGGGCTAGGGAGGAGGAAAGGAGGAGGAGAGAGAGGAAGAAAGAAAGGGAAGTGGCAACGGCGGAGGCGAAGAACGAAGTAGTCATTTCCTTCGGCTGCCTGTCCCTGCGCGAACGCCGCCTTCGCCACTTCCGCTCGCTGCGTCGCGGCGCGCCGCCCCTCCGTCGCCCCACTCCCCGGCCTCCGCGCCCTCCGCCGCGACCCCGTTTCACTCATTTGTGTTTAAGCGCGTCGGCACGCCTTCCGCTGCTTCTTGCTTCCTTGTTTACTGCAACCTCATTTACATCTACCACCCATTTCGGAACCTTATGGGTTCCTCATATATTGTCGCTCTTCTTCAGTATTTCTACTCCATTCATCATCCACTTCGCAGCGAGTGGTTTCTCCTGCAGGTCTACAATGCTTCTCCACTAACGCCTTTGCTTCGTCCATAGAGAACCAATAACTGCCTCTCCAAGTTTTTCCTTAGCATTTTGTGTATTTTTCTCTTCTTCTTCTTCTTCTTCTTCTTCCTCTTCTTCTTCATTGCAATATCATCCCTAACTTTTCAATAAATAACTGCCAATAAATGTATTTCTGTTCTTCGCTGCCACGCATTTCATGGCAAACCTTCAAAATACATTTGCCTACATAACACCTGCGTATTCCACAATTTTCCAAATGATTTTAACTTAACGATTCTGATATCTATTCATCCAATTCTCATACTAGTTTCATCGAATTCCACTCGTTCATCCAATTTTCTATTCATTCAATTCCACTCATATTCTCTTCTTTCTCCCATCGTTCCTTATTTGGTATTATTATGAGTCATCATTTTACCTCCCATCTGTCTTTACCCTTCCTTACTTTAATACCCTTTCTTTACTTCAATAAATTATGTTATGCTAGAAAAAAGTCGATAGCGAAATTTGAACGAATATACACATTTTAGGTATCTCATAATATTAATAATAAACACAGTAACAATTTTTTATTGTGGACGAACTGAGGTTATAAAGCTTCCACTTCCTCTCAACCACTTTAATAAATTTACACTTACATAATTACAATTACATTTACAGTTACAATTTCACATTGATGGTCGCCGTCAGAGGTCATTTCATCATTGATGGTCGTTTCTGAGACAGACGCTTCTGGATATGTTCTTTACGGGCTCTTATTTTATATATTTATTGTAGTGATTTGGGTGTATTTAGTTCGTTTAAATGCTTTTAATAATTTTTGCAGGTTAACTGCAAGTAAAATTTTGATTGTTTATCCTAGAAACAAAATGATAATGAAAATATTAATTTTTAAATATTACGCAAGTTTTAACGAACTAGAGAAGTTAGGATTTGGTGACAGTATAATCAAAACCTTCACACAGTTTAATTAATTTTCGGCACTAAATCACTGCGCTCATTTAATTTTTACATTCACTATTTTCTGTGACGAGAGGCGGTTCTGTTCATTTGAACGTTACAAGTATGACACATTGAACAATTGAATCTGTGCTTCGAATTCTGTTTTATATTTTCAAGATAATATCAGTGAATATATTTTTATCTATTTACTGTGAAGTAGCATTTACTGCAGGCAAATCAAACTGCTCCTGTGCGAGCTACGAGCCTTGTACCAAAAGTTGTTTGCTGGATATTTTCAAATCAAACGACCGAAGTTTGAATTATGTTTATGTACTGAATTACTTCTTTTCTAGTTTATTTTCTTTCAAAATTCTGCCTTATAAAATCATTTTCCCAAGAGGAATGAATATGTATAAATGGCAAATTATTTGACCGTTTTGTTTTGCGTGATGTTTGATTAAATGATGTTTAATTAAATTATTTTTGTGTAATGCAATAGTGTGAAATAAATTAACAAGTCTCTATGTATAATAATATTAATGATAACAATATTAACAATAATATTTATAATAAAAACAAGAATAAGATCATTTATTAGACAGTTAAAAAATAACAAGCAAAAAATTTAGTGTTTTAGATTATGAAACAGATTTTACTCGCCTTCCTGATACAAACCTCCCTCCTCTATATTCGACCAATTATCACAAAACTAACAAAAATACTCTCGACTGCCTGAAAACAAATTCCAATTGATCCTCAAAAAAAGTACTAATTTCAGCAGGTAGCAATAACCGCCATCTTTCTTGCATCTCAATAGTAAATTACCCATGTTTGCATACGCGACTTCAGAGTTTCAATGGAGGAGTGATATTTTCTTTAAATTAAGTGACTTTAGCTCAGAGCCAACATCGCCGCTGTCTGAAGCGACTCTGGCCGGACACTTCTTGACTGTGAGTCTCGGCGGCGGAAGGTTTTGACACTGAATGCATAGCTACTTTGAATTTTGCCGCCTTCTGGAACAGAATTCTTATCGGTAATTTCCGTGGTTTCTCCTACCAATATCAGGCGAATGCCGGAATAGTACCCTACCAAACGGGTCACGGACCGCGCGCGACTTTACTTTCCTCCTCCTAGTCTGATCGTCGTCCTTTACTCACACACACACACACACACACTTACATGCACTACATATATGCTTACATACATGTCGGGAGACAAGTCAAAAGCATAAACTTTGTCCCGTGTGAGGCAGTGCACCTTTGCGGGAGAAAGGGTAAATTTCGTGCAGGCCAACTCACCATCCTGTGGGGGATGAGCGCTGCCACCTCTAATCAACTTTCCCTACACTAACGGGATTAACGACCAGAGCGCTTGTCGTGGCCAGAACCAAAATCACCATGATCATTTAAACTTTCTAATTTTCACCACTAATAATGTACGTGGCCCGTTTTTTTCATACATTTCGCTTCATTTGATGAAAAATAGTTTCCAAGAGGCAACTGAAGAGAGGGGAGTAGGAAATAAGATGGAATATTGTAATATTTAGTAGCAGTTACATACAGTAAAAGCAAGTATGTGGTCTTGAGCACCACTAGTTTATTTCTTTATCGCTCTACAATATATTCGACACATGTTTTCTTTCCACATTCTTTGGCAAACTAGGCATTTCACATTTTTCTCACACCCTGCATTTTCCTCAAATTCGCATTCTTCTAGTAGCCATTGCCGTTGCACCATTTCAGCCTCTTGTTTCGTCCCAGAGGAAGGAGGTCACCACTAATGCGTTCATTAACCGAGATTTCGTGGCGAATGGGGGCAATCGCATCGTCTTTTACTCGCCAGATATTTCAGCTCTCTGCCTTCCCTGCGCTTGTTCTCCCATTCACGCTTCCTCCTTGGCACCTTCTTATTTTCTGGGGATTCGCATTGTACGTCAATGGGCGCAGTAAGGAAATGAAGCAACAACGCGGCCTGCAAATTCTCCGAGCCGTCGTACGCGCGCCGTGCAATCTCAGGGCCCCGAAACAAAGTGGGCCCGCCCGCCCCGCGCCGCCCTCTGGCGTCGACGCACAGTGGGCCGGAACGAGCGAGCAAGTGAACAAACCGCTTCTTCACGACGTGGCCTCCGCGGCATATGTGACCGGCAGGTTGCAGGGTTTTGAAATGTAGGAAACAGTAGGGAGACAGATGTTTCTACAAAAACAGTTTATTGTGCTTCCTCAGCATAACAATCCAAAAGCCACTCTCCATCATACTCAACAATGCTAGGTCTACCACTCGCTAGTAAAGAAAGTACCAAGTTCTTAGCCTGTTTGCCGCATTATCAGATGATATAAACCACATATAACATTGCGTAATTAACAAATATACAACGGAATAAACGAAGCATTTGGTGGGGTCAGCGTAACGGTCGCAACACCATTTTCTAAGCACACACCATCTCAGTCACCAACTACCCTGTCTTTGCGGGCGCCAGGCTGCCCATTACATACCGGTAGCCGCGGCTGGCCCAGACTCGCTCCGTAGGCTTGTTGCCCGGTGAGCGGGTAGCGCCTAGCTACTCCATACACTTTAATTAGCGCGCGCTTCTGATGCACGCACCAACATCAAAGTCAGCTGTGCACACAGCAGGTGGACCGGGAGAGAAAGAACGGCAGATAAGGTGGGCCTATTAGGTATCTAGGTGTCCCATTTATGTTTTCACACTGATATGTTCAAATAAAAGATATTTGGATTGGTGTTTCTTCAGACTGCTGCTAAAGAAAGATAGTCTTGCTTTTCATTCGTCAATTCGTCGATGTAATTTTGAACGTTCTCTAAGGAGAAAATAGGGCCGGCGCAACTTCCACGCAAAGGACGCTTGTGGCCAGAGCCAGCGACTGCCGTTTCGTGTGGGTGGGAAGTTTTTCGTGCTGATTACATTTTGTTGCTTTATAAGATATTCAAATTTTCGTAATTGTTTCCATTGATTTTCGTTATACATTTTTGCGCTCAATGACTGGGAAATATAAAGAATAGCCATTGTTTTAAATCTAGCATAGGTGAAAGCTTCATCAACACAGAATCATTTATCTAACTTCAGCTAATACATTAGATGTGTGCACTCTGTAATTTCACCTACTGTGTTCAGCACACACTTTTCATCATCCTCACTCGCAGTCACTGGCAGTCTACGTGTCGAGATGCTTCTTCACTTGGGGCACCAAAAATATCTGTGATTATATTTTCTTGTTGCTTTCCTTGTGGATTTTTTTACCACAAACTCTCTCTCTCTCTCTCTCTCTCTCTCTCTCTCTCTCGCTCTCGCTCTCGCTCTCGCTCTCTCTCTCTCTCTCGCTCTCTCTCGCTCTCTCGCTCTCTCTCTCTCTCTTTCTCTCTCTCTCGCTCTCTCTCACTCACTCTCTCTTGCTCATGTTTCCCCTGCTTTTGCGTATTTTAGTTCTCGTTTCTCTTGAATTAAAAAAATATTCCTTGTAATTGATTGATCTTGTATCTCCCTCTCCATTCTTTTCTTTTGACCGATGTGTTTACTAATTAAATTTGCTAGTTTATTCTAGTTGCCTCTTGGACCACCAATGTCATTGACTTTGCACTATTTATACGTTCTCCTCCGCTTTTATGTTTTTCTCATTTAAACTGCTACGTATTTAAATTTAATATAGTGTAAGCATTCTTAACATTAATGGCTTTTTCTTTTACTTCACATATCTTAAAACGCTTGCGATTTGTTTCTAAAGTTCTCCTTTTGGATTGAGGAACACTATATACTTTTTTAAATACAGTATTATAATAATATTTAGTATACGTCTTAACTGCATTTTTGAATTTATCCGGAAGTAAACACGATGCGAGATTAATGAGTATTTAATGATGAAAAAATAGATAATTTATTTTCTCAATAAAATAAGTTGTATCTTGACGTATATTTAAGTTATTTCATTTTTTGCAATTATTAACTAATAGAACTACGTATTATAGAAAAGAACTAATTAACTATCAAATATTTCAAAATACGTAATACAATATATGTGACAACGTTGATAATTATTGCTACAGTTCTCCAGTTTTGTTCACTAATATATTTTTGAATATTTTATGAATAAGAACACTTTCTACATTTTCCCCTTGTTCAGAACGCTGTTGTAAATGAAAACACCTGTACAGGAGAGCGTAAATAAACCTTCCCACAACTTCATTGGTTTCCATAAAAAGCCATACAAATCCTATCAAAAAATTGTTTGTCTCATGATTTTTTAAGTTTATTAAAATACATTTTCTAAAATTCCGAATGTTGGGGCAAATTTATTCCATAAAAACAAAAGATGATCTCCATCCAAGCAATTGCGATGCATCTGACCCAAACAGCATTTGGTATAAAAGTTTCTGCCAGACAAACAATTATATTCTCGGGACCGATTCGCCTTAAAATTTCGCTTTTCGCTTTTTTCCAGTTACAATAACATTCCGAAAACGCGATGATATTCTTACTACCATAATCCTCAGGCGGTCACCCACTGTGAAGAATCTTCAGCCTTTCTCTCAGCAATTAACTCTCCTTTCCCCAGCGTTCGGGTGTTCTGCGCGATCGGCCGGCGCCTCCTAATTCCTCCAACTAATTCCCGCGGCCTCACCCTGGTCCCCGCCCACCCCCCTTTTCTCATCTGGGCTCGTGCGCTCTAAGCACCTCTCGCGTGGTGGGTGCGTGCGTGCGTTTGCGGGCCGCATGTGTGTTCCGCGGTGGCGGGAGGGGCGGGGAGGGGGCAGGCTTCGCGCGCGCCCCTCGCGGCTGCCAGCTTTGTTGCGCTCAGCTCCAAATATTTACGCCCGGCTTTAATGGAAGCTAAATATTATCCATAAATTAATGCTTGGCATTCAATCCTCTCCAACAAAGCGCGAACGGGCGCGCGACGCCAGCTCGGAGTGGTGCTGGCCCTCTCGCGCCGGCCCGCCGCCGCGCTCCCCCGCGTCGCCCCGCCCTTGGCCAAACGCCCGCCCGCGCCCCACCAGCGCCCGCAAATAATTTGTCGCAGAACAAATCGTCTCGCGCCGCGCGCTCTCTTCAGGTGCAGGCTGGCGCGCGGCGCCCTCCTCTCCCCCCCCTCCCCCTCCGCTCCCGACCTACTCTCCCCCTCCCTCCCGCCAACACAACCCCATCGAGGCCCCGGTAGGCTTGTTGGGCGGTGTTGGAGAAGGAACGCTGGAGGTGAATCAGCCCGAGATCTTCACTGTTCTGTTCTTATGGGGATGGCATCAGCGATGGACAAGACTATTTTTCTTTTATCTTTCTATAGGAAGGGAGTTACTGTTTCATCGTTGAGGATTTGTATTATTCGAATCATTTTTAACGCTAAATGATAGATTTATAGTTTAACGCCTATCGTATGATTGTAAAATATTTCAAAACCAGCGCAATGTCATTTAGTAAACACTTCCTCTAAACACCGCTGTATTGCTACTTGCCCATAAACACCTTGCAAACTTACTTTAATATATTCAGATATAGAGAACATTGCGGACGTTGAACTTGTTCTTCAATCTCAAACCAAAACAACAAAGGGAACCGACGTTACCATTTATGTCCCCGCAAGTACTACAATTTATTCGGGTACTTGTCGCTGACCTCCCCGTCCGAAATGACATTGGTTTATGACAGTTCTGCGCTAATACAAACTGAGATTCAGTGTTTCGCCTCAACGAGTGAACTTGGGCGTTTTTGAAGGTCACTATTCAACTATGGTCGTGTAGAGACCACTGTAACTTTTAATTTTGGGAGTATCGGTAGGGGTATCGTTGGCGGAACACATACACAAACAACATACACAAACATCCAATCTTGGGTCGGGATTCGAACAACCCTCCTAACCTTAGCTACGACTTCAATCTTAGCGATCTCGCGTATTCAGACTGGCGTGAGTGTGTTTGTTTCTAACCCTGCGGATAAAACTCGTAGGAACCTCACCCTGTCTCTCGTCGATCTCTTCTTCGATGCGCGCTCAAGCTTCACATCTGTGCGCGGCCATTTGGAAAACGTACAAGTTTGTTAACAGTGAGAATGTGAAGTTTCTTCCGTTTGACACGCAGGGTAGTAAACCCAGACGGGTACAAGTGCTGGTCTGGGGGCACATTTCGAAAAGTACGAGGCATGCGATGTATCCTGAGTGTGCGCGGGTCCCTTAACGGTGGTTTTCTAGTTTCCGTGGTAATCTGAGGGATCATCGAATCTTAGAAAACTTTTACAAATGCTGCTACACAAATGGTATTATATTTTCATATAAAGATAATGACGTTTGATATAACAACATTTTTCAGGCAAATAGTAATAACTCAGAAGTGAGAAGCAACATAATTAATAATACAATAATTCCACATTTCCATCGTCTAGCTCCGGAACAAATATCATATCATTGGCTGTTCATTATCAGTGTGTAATAAACGGATTCTGAAAATCTATCCATTGGCTCACCCACAGTATAGTGGTTGTATTATTGGCGACTTTTGAATGTGGCTCCACTTGGGCAATATTATCTGCAGTCCGTGTATGCACTCAGAGCTCTTAATAGGCTCAAGTGCGCGGCCAGGGACCGACATAAGGGTCGCGCTGGATGGTCCGGTGGCGGTACCGTTCCCAGACTGAGGAAATATGTCATCGGATTTCGACAGAATTGTATAAAGATATATTGTGCCGAACCCTTGACCAGGTTTCTTTTACATGCCATAAGGGCGATTTTACCATCATTTCATTATTCCCTGGGTTTGAACTTGCAAACTTCAAGTTTGATGTTATAGAAAAAATATTTGAAATTTAAAAAGTACTATTTTGAAGCACATCTCTCTGACATGTTGGTTGTATTCTTTTATCGTGTAACTTAAATTTTAAAAGCACTACAGGAGTATACTATAAATTGTCTGAAAATTTTGAGTAGTACTTGTGATTTAAGGAAAAATTTAGTTCGTATTTAGCTTTGCTCTAGAAATGTTATTCCGTAAGAACTCTTCCCGTTATAGGTTTTGAAATACTCTTTTGTTTTAAAACATTTGAAAATATTTCCTATGCTTTACAAGAAAGATATGTGCTTATACACTAATATTTGTAAAAATTAAACACCAAAGAGACATAATATTACAACGAAATTTATTCCACAAATTAAGAATATCACAATGATTAGAAATACGGAACTGTATATGCATTTTGACCATGAGTGTTTAGTACGGTGTGACGCCGCCATGCGCTGCAATCACAACCTCTAGACGTTGTGACAGGACTCAAAGAGCCTGGATATGCTGCCGCGCGGTGTCAACAAAGCATCGGCAGCGGCTGCAGTGTGACCAGAGCGATGGTTGCCGGCCGATCAAGTTCCAGTCGTGTTCGAGGGCGACAGCCGATCAGGCGGTCGTGCAGCCGTTCTTCGCAGAAAGCTTACGCATTCCTCGCCACATGCAGTGGGCATTGTCCTGCTGAAACATGGCATGTGGAGCTGCGTGCAGAGGGACAGTTCCTCGGGATATAAAGCCTCTCTGATCTACCGGTTGCTGTTCGAATTGGCTTCAATACGTACATGGTGAGATCGCACATTGTAGCTCATGGCGCCCAAAATAATCACACTTGGCATTTGTCCGTTATGGAACGGAACAATGGAGGCTGGCTGATTTTGATCACCACGGTAGCGTTGCCCACGTACGCAGTAGCACAAATTGAAGCGTGAAAACACCTCCTTTTGCCTCTCGGCATACAACTCCTCACCTGCATCTGCCCTGTTCGAGCTGCAATGTCGCGATACGACAAACCCGCTTCCCGGAGACCGATCATTCTGCCCTGTTCGAACTCACTCTGATGCTGTTATTGTGCCCTTTTGCGATGACGAGCTATACGTAAATTGCAACTCATTTACAAACTTAGGTATGAGCCTACAACTGTGCTCTAGAAATTCGTAACCTGCTATTGCTGTCATCTGGCAACAACAGACGAGTGCATCAATACCCTTCAGGCCGACAGCCGCTAACGAGTCGGCTGCTTGTACTTCGCCATCAGTCAACCAGCCACCCTCTAAATTCATCCCATTCACGGGCATCAGCCGTCATGTGGACGAATCTTCGAGACTGCACAGTCGCGCAGCTCCAGTCTCTACCGGGCCCGTGCCCGTTGTGGCATCAAGGCCGAATCATCTGGAGCCTACCTCATCTCTGGCGGCGCCCGCACACACTCAGCCGTCTGATTCGGGTTGATGGTGGCAGCACGGCAAACTGCGACTGGAGTAAATTCAACCTCAAGAAAGAAGAAAACCAAACATAAACTGTACAAACTTTTGTTCGTCCTCCGGCTTACTATTGACTCATTTGCTTCTATTGTATAATCAAAATTAAACTTCAATTAATTTATAGGTATCTGTACATTGCTTATTCATTCATCTCAAAAGGAAGCAATCCCTGACTTCCGCTCTGGTCCATGTTTGTAGACGCACTCGATATGCGCTATCTCCCACAAAAACCATTTCCCTGTATTACGAATATGGTCTTCTAAATATTTTTTTTATAATTTATGACAATTGATAGAGATTTTTCTGTAGTATAAAACGGAGCCAAGTACTGAAATAACTCCATCGTTTACTTTAAATGGAGTGCCTCAGCTGTAGCCAAATTTTCTTGCGATCAAAGTGACTGAGAGACTCTGTTTCTCCAGTTTGTTGATTGAGCGTGTATGACGTCTAGTAGAACAGAACCATTTTGTTTGCAGGGAGGCTATGCAAAATTTCTAAGCAGATTGATGGATAATCATTCAGGAAAACTGCAATAATTATTAATAATATTAGAGTAAAGGTAAACTAATTGGAACGCATTTTTGAAGATATTGAATTGCCTAAAATGGTAGTGTCAAGTAAAACGTATTAGATTTCTCATAATGCATTTTTATTTTAAAAATTTTATTTAACGAACAAACTTAAAATATGTCATGATAAGGAGAGTAAAGTTTCATTTAGAGTTAAGAAATAAACACGCACGACAATATCAGAATTTTCTCAATGAAGTCAGGAAAATTGAACAAAGTCCGATGAAGTTTGTATTTGGCATTATTTTAGAAATTAATGGAGGCCTATTGAGGAACACATCTCATGAAATATTTGTATTTGAGATATATAGCCATAGTTGAACTTCACTATGAATTAAATTTAATATAAATAAAAAAGAAATAACAATTTTAAAACGATTTTAAAAAACGGTTCCTACATACAATTACCCTTTCTCTCATGTAAGTAGGCTTCCAAATTAGAATTATAAGGATATTGCCATCTACCTCTTTTTTGGTCGTGAAAATATTTCACAAATATTTTTTTACTGTAATTTTTTTAGCAGATTTAGTATTAGAGTTGGTAATAAATAATGAAATGTATGTTCATTGAACGCGGAAATGTAGACTTGGAGACTTTATATTCGGTGCTTCTGATAGTGGGGACGCAAAATGTTCACTATTGGATTACATTATGAAAACTGAGTAGAAAGTCCGTAAGATTATTGAAATTTAAAAAATACGTTCGTTTGAAGTAATAAAAGTTACTTTTTAACAGGCTAGGTGGTTCATGTTTTATAAAACAATATTTTAGCCGGGTATATTGTGTCAGTGTTTTTGGCTAGAAATTTCGTGTTCCTATATTCGTGTACATTATTAAAACAATGTTTCCCGGGAACCGTTCAAGACTGATAAATGTTGATTAGGTTACATTAATGTCCAAAAAATTATTAGAAGTATTGGATGCATTATTGAAAATCACGTTATGATTCAGAATGTTTTTCTATTTAGTTAAATCTAAATTTCTTTTGTGAGTTATGATCAAAGAAACCCATTGATTCGATATTGTTTATTCATTAGTGATATCTAATGTAGGTATTAACATTTTGATGGGAATATCAGCCTGACAGGCAGACACAGGTTCTATTGATATCACTGGGAGCGCTATAAGTACGCCAAGCGTCTTCACCTTCCTGAAGTGCATCCGTTCGCTTCAAGAAGAGGGGGTCGTTGCATCTGCGCGTGCGACCTTTTCATGTAAATTATTATTTTTTTTGAAACTAGCGATGCCTCGGCTCATGTTTCCAATTATATGCTTTGATACCTGCTGGTCATGCACTTGTTCCTAAGATGCATAGCTTACAATCTACCCTTCAAGAACATCTATATATTCCATTCCTTTGTGCATAGTATTGAAATAATTTTCTGTCAAAAGGTTTATGGATTTTCATGATAATTGCTTAAAATATGTTTGACTTTGGTTACCTCTTAATAGTCCGACAATAATTTTTCAAAATATAAGAAAAGCATTGTTTTTTGTTAAAATTTGTGAAATCCACAACGACATTTTTCAATAAAATATTTTTTAATATAAACATTTAAAAAAGTAAGAAATGTTCTGTATTACATGATTAAAAGTTGGGTCATTGAGGTGTTTTGCAATATCTTCCTCTGAGACAGATATTTCCACTGAAAGGGGAAAATTAAGTTCCCGAGAATTGTGTTGTTTGAATATTGGGTTATATACATTAATAAATAAATCCCTTTTTATGTAATCTGCATTCGATTAGTTTAAAGTAAGAAAACTTACGTTTTCCATACATTGCCTTTATTATATTTATGTAATATAAAATGATTTAAATTTTTTCTTTTCATTTTAAAATATGCTGCGTTAGCAATATCTCACTCGCTCGCAGAATGAATTATATACTACTTTTCGAAATGTATTTTTCTATTTCATTTCTAGTTCGCCGTTATATGACCGCTTCACTAGCGAAGTTTTAATAAAACACAAGATTGTACTGTGGAATACACTGCAATTATACTCTTTCTGAGTCAACATACTTTACGGGTATATTGTATAATCTGTATTGGTTTGTGAAGAGAGAAATGCGCACTCTACTGTCCTTTAATCTATTACTAAGCACTAGCTTTAATAGGTACTTCTTCAATAACGGTGCGCTATCTCGAATTCGGCATTGCAGCGTAAATACCAGAATTCCCTTTCAATAGCAATTCCTTACGCTAGATTTCACATTGAGAGGCTTGAATTTCCAATGATACTATGTCATACTATTGCACGATTCGAGACACCTCATTTGCGCCGGGCTAAATGCCGTTCGTTGCTCCTCGTCGTGCACTCCGGTTAATTTTACGATGAGTGCGAGCGCTGTATAGCCATTTCAACGGGTGCCACGCAAGGTACAGCCGCGCAGGCACAGCAGTTCATCCTTTCACCGCCTAACAGTTCTAGCACGAATCGATTCACCGCTGATTCCCGATGCTACAATGCATCTAGACTCATTGTGCGGCCCCGACAGACGTTCATCGGGTTTAAACTGGCGTTTGTGAGTGACGAGGGAGTGGGCGGGCGGCGCGGGGCGGGCGGTGCGGAGAATTCCCCTAATGACCAAAAAACGCAATTGAATAAACGTGGCCGTAATGCAACATCCCCAACGACATGTCGGCCTGCCCGCGGCGCAACGCGGGTCGAATATAAAGCTGTTAACCCGAGAGGGCGAGTTTGGCTTCTCCAGGAACAAAAACCGCTGTTCGCCGCCTGTGCCTGGCTGTGAAAGGGAGATAACTCACAAACGACTGACGTTTGCTTGACGTGTTTTCTCGTCGAATTAATTCGAGTATTAACTGCCGGTGGAAACACTATGTAACGGTTTGAATGAAAACATAATGAGGTCGTAAATTTGAGGAAATTTTAAAGTTAAAAAATCTTGAATTTAATGTCATAACCGATTTATTTAATTTTTTGAAGGTTAGTTCTAATATTGCAATTTACTACAACTAGTAAATTCGCAAGTATTAGAAAAAATAACGTTTTTTAAGATGTAATAAATTTGGTCATTGGCAGATGCTCTTTAGAAATGCCATATACAGGGAGTCCCACCAACTATGGGCCACCCCTAATTTCTAAACGGTTCCCTATATCAAAATATACTTATTACTCAGGAATGTAGAATCATGGGTCAAGTGATATGTTGTTGAGATATTGTCCGAAATAGTTTTAGTTCGCGAGATTTTTTTAACTAGCTAACTGCACATCCTATTAAGGACAAGGGCCTCCTGCTCGCTCAGCGAATTATTAATCCTTCATTAAAGAAGTAATAGCACGAAGGGTGAAGGCTAACGGACGATCACAAATACATCCATGCCCGCGCCGGAATTCGAAGCCGCGATCCTTCGATCGCCACGACACTACTGCCTTAGTGATCTCGGCTCTCCGTATCGACTCCGAGAAATTTAATCATCTCTATTTTTAAATGGAACCATGTGTTTATCTCACTAGCAATAAATCACAAACAAACGAATGCAATGAAGTAACATTAATTAATGTTTTGATAGTATTTTGAGTATAAAATTATACTTTCCGTCATGCGATTTTAAATTAAATATACAAGATTTCCTGTAGCAGCTCTTTCAAACTCTCTCCTTTGGAGCAGGTTGTCTTCAGGGCGCCGGCACTTCTACGGAGAGAAGGCAGAAGCCGCCAAGGTCACGTTCGCCAAAAGCAACAGTTGCGACGGCAGCTGCAGAAACAAATGCGCGTTTAATGTAAAATCTCGGGTCAGAAAGTATAACCTTATGCACAAAATACCATGAAAATATTAACATATGTTATATCATAGCATTCCTCATTTTGTGATCTATCAATTGCTAAGGGAGAAAAATGTATGGTTTCATTTAAAAATCAAAGAAATTAAATTTGTTGAAAACTAAAATATTTTAAACAATATCTCTAGACCACAACATTTGTACCATGATTCCGCATTGTTAAGTGAAAATTGTAAGTCGATATCGGGAACCATTTAGAAGTTATGATGCCCATAGTTTGGTGGCCCATAGTAGGTGGGACTGTATATTGCAAAAGGAAGACATTTGGAAAGAAGTCTAATTGAACTTTTAAGTTGTAAACAGTTTAAGCAACATTTCATAATAGGAAACTTTGCTATGAGGTAATCTATTTAGCACTTGCATTCGTAGATTGACTTTGATGGCACTGCAGACAAAATAACTATCTCCCAACTTCTTTCGAATGTAGAAATATGAGAGATTAAGAATTCTCACGCAGATATTGAAGGTGAATTCATGTTCTGAAACAAATCAAGACACCATCTCGTTATTGTCCCAAAGCATCCATGGAAACTGAACAAAACAAAATAAAATGGTATAAAATTGAAATGAAGTCATTGATGTAGAAGAAGGGTACATTTCAGAGAGGAGTTACAAGTTGCATTTAAATTTACATTTCCAGAAGAAGGGGTAGGAACAATCTCAGTCTTTGGTAAATAAATCAAAGATAACTGGATCTTACATGGTATCTAAGTTTTTCTGGCTATTGAAACATGACTTAGCAAGACAGACAGCTACTAAGCAAGACGTATTTAGTACATGCAACATTGTTCTGTGATTAGAGAAATGAATTGGTGTAGTGATAGGTATTCAATTGCAAAAGTTGGACAAGTTTAAAACGGAGTAGGAAATAGCTGAAGTGAGATTAACGTGACGCAGTGTTATGCGCTGATAACAGGATATTTGACGTAAATCCCGAAGGACATGAAAAGATTTAGTATGCACGAGAAATAATGAATGAGTCTGTACGTGTACACTGAGCCATTCTGACTGAGGTAATAATAAATTATACATCGGATTGTCGCTTTTATGGTATAATCTACAATGTTCACGATCGTTATGAGATTGAATGTCACATACCCAAATTTATGTATAAAATTGATAAATTGCTGAGTGCCTACACAAAAGTAAAAGGAAATCATGTATAAGACTACGCCGGTACTAATATTCGAGTACTCGTCGCAAAATGTACTTGTGAAGTTATACGGATGTGGTTGTGAAAATATTGTTTTAAGTTTTGTGAGGAAACCTTGTTCATCCTCGTTAGATATCTAAAAATTATTCAATTATTGTAAATGTTTCTATCATTTAATTTCATGGATATTGTTTCCAACATCAATTTAATTGTAATGCTTGATATATTTGACCGATAAAACAGTTTTCATACAGTGATACTGAAACTCTTATTAGAACAGAAATTAAATAAGTTAAGAGATATGTGTGAACGTAATATGTATGCAATATTCAATACCTATTTTGACCAATACCATTCAATTCAATACCATTCTCCACAAAAGTTTTATTACTGTGACAAGAAAACTCAAAAAATTGTGAATTAATTTTTTTAAATTTCACTTACAGAAATTTGCATACATAAAGTAGGAAATGATGTTCAATAGAAATGTACAAAACATAAACTCTTCTATAATGATTACAGTTAATTCTTGCAATGAGACAAACTTTTTCCCTTTTTAGAAGTATTCGTGTATTCTACTCCATAAGGTTACATCATGCCATTTCGAGGTTATCAGTGATCTTTGAATTAACAGGTTTTAAATATTAGCCATTTTGCTTCCTATAGATCTGAACAAATATCTTATTCATTAGTTAAAACCTCATCTATTCACTCACTTTTACCTTAACCACTCGGACGTTTACTCTCAGTTTCAGCAAGATAGGCAATGGGGCGTGGATGTAGTAGGCAATATTACTGGGTCGACCCGAAGGACCCGGGTTCAAGTCCCGCCGCGGGCATGGTTATATTGTGTTTGTTCTTTCACCCCTATCATCACATCATGTCATCATTCCGTTGCACGCAATAGTGGTCGCTAATGGCCTAGAAGTTGATGCGACCTTAAATAAGAAAAAAAATACTGGGTACTTCTCACCATAGTCGTCCGGTTATCGAAACGGCACGCACGTCAAAGTCGCAGGCATAGCTCACTAGCTCATTAGATTTGGCGGGCACTGCATCCAGGGTAACTGGGCCAACATTTGAATGTGAGCGTTGTATAAATCGGTCCGTAGAGGCGGTATGTCATTGGAAGCCAGGCCAATATTTTGGAGAAGTGGATAAACAGTTATTTTCCGAGGTATAGCTATGTTAATTCATATTTCCTCTACTATAGCAAATAATGATCAAATGAGAGTAATAAACATTTTGAACCGGAAATATCGTGATTCCTTAATCTGTTACTAAATAGCACACTAATTGCATTACGTACGTTCAGGTTAAACAGACAATAATCTTTGTCTGTTAAAAAAGCTGTCCGCCCGTAAGCGAGGATTGTTTATTTATAGAATGTTTACTGGTTAATTTATTTCGTATATTTTCTGTGTACGACAAATAACTGGTGGCGGTGATACCTTTCCCGCTGTATGGTGAATTTCAACTCTGACCTACACGTTAGCTTGTGGGGAATTCCCCGCTCCGGGTATTTCCCCCAATGGGACACGGTTTGATCCGGGACGGCCACGACGTTGTCGACTTTGTCTCCCAATGTATGTGTAGGGTAGTGCAAGTAAATGTAATTGTACTTGTGAAAGGAGAGGATAGTGCAAAGAAGAGGAAAGAGAGATTGCGCGCGCTCCGTGACCATTCATTCATCTGGGATTAATAAAGGAACCACGGAAAGATTTCGAATAGAGTAGTCGGTCGCCAGAATTCTCCTCCAGACAGCGGCTGAACTCGACTTAGCTATTTAGTTGGTGGCAAAACTCCTTCACTGTTGAAACTCGAACCCCAGAACCTCAAGGTCAGTGTCTGAAGAGGCAGGGGCAATGCTGGCTTAATGAGAAACTTAGGCGGTTCAGATATAATACCGGATCAAGGCATGTTACGACCCGGGGGGAATTCCAGAGATAGTTCATCTGATCGGTTTTTCTTGTGGTCCTCTCCGATCAATTTCAGGCCGATGAGAAATCGGCGCCTTAAACACGGACCGCGTGCAATCGTTCCTTCTCAAACCTGTTCCTGCTCTCATTCAAAGGACCTCCTGTTAGGCCCTTCGCCCGTGTCATTTGCCGCAATTTCAATGGTCTCCAAGACTCTGGCAATACTTCAAGTGCATGTAAAGTAGGAGAGACCAGGGCTCGCATTGGTTTCAAACACCATTAAAAAAAGACCTCCTGACGGTGTAGCTGTAGCCTGTAGTAAACTACGTTGCCGATATCTCTGCAGAGACCTTAATCGGGATGTCCTAAGGTTCGAGTCCCGACGGTGGCGGGTTTTCGACACTACCTCCCTATCTAGGTCGAATTCAGCCGGTGGAGCTGGAGGAGATTTCGGGTGGCCGTCTGCTCTGATCGGTAGTTTTCTGTTGTCCGCCCGATCAGTAGCAGGAGAATACCGGAGCAGTGCCTGGCTCTCTCTTCATCTCTCTGTCTCTCCCTTTAATCTGCCTGGTCGCGGAGCCTTCCATCCCGCTCTTCACCCCCCCCCCCTGCTGGCGTCGCCGCCCGAGCCGATCGGCGCCCCCTCCTTCCGCCCGCCGCCCGCGCCGCTGTCAGGGCCTTTCTGGGCCTCGGAACGCGTGCTGGCGCCGGCGTGGGCGGCAGCGGCGTGGGCGGCGGCGGCGTCAGCTAAACGAGGGAGGTGACGACCGAAATCGCTTTCTGGAGCGCTCCGATAAACGCGGCCGCCGCGAGACGCCCCCGCAACCCCCCTCTCTGCTGCGTTTCGCCGGGGCGCTGCGCAGTGGGCGGGGGGGCTGCGAAGCAAAAGGACAAAAGAGGCTAGTTTTGGGAGAGGGTGTTTCTTTGTACAGCAGATTTGGAATTTTCTCAGTTAAATTAATGTGCCAATATCAACAATGAATAATAACACGAGTGATGGAATGAAAAATCCATGAACTGAACGATGTTTCATAAAACACAGATTGAATTGCAACTGTTAATAGAAAATACTTTTTGAATACATTTGAATTTTAATACGTTTATAGATTAGCTGCATCTTCTTTTGTTGATTAAAATGATTGTAAATATTATGAATATACATATGTTTGTTATCGATTCATTCCAATTATCAAATAACCAGTGTAAACTCAATTCAAAAAAACGTTTTAGTATTGTTTTAATGAAATTTTTCTCTTTTGGTTTTGAGTCCGGCATGCACAACATAATGTACACCGCCAAAACCAGGAGTCCATTGATGTTGAAAATTATATTTTAAACGAATATTTGAACTTTCATTCATTCGCACCCTTATCAATGCTCCTAATTCTCATACTACCAGCACAGGTTATATAGTACAGCAACGCTTTTGTCGCAACAAACTTGATTTTTTTTCAATTGTACAAATTTCTGAGCCTTTATTGAATATTGAGCCAATGCAATGTTAATTAGAGTTTGCTTTAATGCAGCAAGTCAGGGAATCGCTAGCTATCCAGCGTACCTAGCGTCCATAGCTAGTCTTCAAGCTCGCACCCGCCCTGCGTCATCTACCCATCGGCCAGATTGGGAAGGAATAAGGATTAAGACGCTTCACATGGGTTGAAATAGCCCCTGTGAAGCAGGAAAACTCATTTTGTCGTACCACATTTCACATAAGGTCCTACGGGGATTCTAAAGGAATCGATCCCCGAATCTCAGTGTTGAAAGGCAAACAACTTCGACACTGACACATGAGAGCACTATTTCTTGCTTTTCTTCAAACTATGTATTTGTAATAAATAGTAAATAGTTCTCCAATTATTTGTGAATACAATTTTTACTTACTTAAATTTTACTCTTAAAATCAATCATTTATGTTTCATAGTTGTTTAAGTTACACCCTCTAATTTCGTGTTAAATGCTAAATACCGCTCAAAATGATACATTTTGTATTCTCGTGGATTTTCAAAGAGGGCATTTATTTTATGTATTTTTAAATCTCTATAAAATTTGAAGTGTCCTCCTCTAAGAAATATGTACAAAATATTCTAATATCTAATTGAAACTTGGGAAACAGGGCCAATTATATTCATCCAATATTATTCTGAAACGTGTATAAATAACGTGAAACTGATTTGATAGAATTGGAAAAGGTTTTAGTTTTCCAAAATAGTCTAATAACTAATTGACAGACGCAATTAATAATCTAATATTGTCTCATGATTAACATGTGTAAATAACATGAAACAGATAGAAATTGAGATCGCGTAGTCACTGGCCGGAAAGAAAATTGCCCTTCCTCACGTAGCGCAGGAGCAAATAACCGTCGCTTGATCACACTCCTGGTTTGCCGACCTCCCGGCCTGCTCCGCCTCTGCGCCCCTTCCCAGCCCCTCCGCGCCCCTGCCCTCCGCGCTTTGAGTAACGTTTTAATTAGGGCCGTGGGACGTCACCTCGAGCCGCTTGCCCCCTCCCACGCAGCATCTGCCCCTCCCCCGGGCCGCAACACACGCTCTCGCGCGCCGGTCCCGCGGGCCCCCGGCCTCGGCGCCCGCCCTCCCGGGGACAAACAGGGCGCGGAAATGAATTGGAGAAACAGGCTCGGCGCCCCAACTCTTTATTCTGTCACGTTTTTCTCCGGCTTTAATAACAAGGATTAATATTGCAGCAGCCGTGATAACGCGCAAGGGGGTCGGCTTGTTGCCGAGCGCGAGGCGAAAACAGGCCGCTGAGGTAGCGGCCCCAGATGCTGCGGAAGGCCGTAGGGAAATTCTGCCGTGGAGAGCCACTTGGTGCATAGTGTTAGTTTCTTTACCAATCGCCCTTCTTTCGTGGCTCTGGGCATCAGCTGATGTCTCTGCAGTGCCCTTGAGCGGGGGCTCCGAGGGTTCGAGTCCCAATGGCGGCAGAACTTTCCACGCGATCTAGAGAGCTATGTCGAGCTCCAACGCTGGCGGCCGGCTGCTCTTATAAGTGGTTTCTCCGATCAAAATGAAGCCAGAGCCAGGAACCGCGCGCGATCTTTCCTTCCCCTTTGTTGTTCTACGCACACCCCGTACGCACATACACTACCACATGTCCGGGCCTCGGAGTTTGTTCCGGCTGGTGCGGGGTCCCGCTGATGGGAGATACCTGGAGTGGGAATGTCCCGGAAGCTGACAGTAAAGCTACGACGGATCTCAGCAACCAGCAAAGATCACCGCCACTGCCGCGATAAAACATGTACAACGTTTACGGGAACAATGACCATTGCCGTTGATGTGCCCAAAAACACGTACTACGAGTTAATCAATTCTCGCGCGGAAGAAGACAGACAAAACCGATTAGAATGGTGGGGACAGAATACGCACAGCCGACGTGAAGGGCCGAGGTGGTCAGAGGGCGTCCTGACTCGACTCGAGGGTCTTCCGTGTGTGTTGTGCGGCGGAGGGCGTCGCGTGCTGCTCACTCATGGCTGCCCGAGGTTCGCGCACGCACCCACCCGCCGAAGGGGCTTCCCTTCGCAGCAGGACGGAAGGCGCGTTCTGTATTGCTACATGAGCAAGAACGACCGCTCCTAATATCAACTTGCGATCAACGTTAAGAAAGGAAATTCGATTTAATAAATGAATAATGATAACTTGCGTTAAAACAATATTTCCTATACCTAGAGTCATATCTAAGTTACGTATATTTTATCGACTCTCATGCGTGTTCAATCTGTTTTGTGAGTAATGTACTATGTACGTAATATACATTTTAATGAGTTAAATTAGTACTAATAACATTAAAACTCATTTACCTTATCCCTCACTACATTTTTTTATTGATTTTAGAGTACAAAAATAATTGGTTTCAAGTTATTGACTGCTTCAAAAAAAATATCGGATTTTCATGAATCATGAGACACTCTGTTGCTGTTATATTAAAGTTTATTACGAGAAACAATCGCTCACAAATGTACTGTGTAGAACAACCAACAGAGAAATAGCAACTAATAATACAGAATTTTCGAGTTAAGAGGCAATCGCTCCTTACTGCTTCGGACGCGACTAACCTTTGAATGATTTTTGAATGATCTTTTTTATATTATGTAATAATAAAGTTTTGAAAGTGATCAGTCTTTGAACGAAACGAACAGAAAGTGGACATTAATTGATGTAACTAACAATATCTACGTGCATTTAGTGTTTAAAAAATATTTAATTTCTGACTCAACAAATGAAAAAATCCCTCGGCAATACGTTTCTTTAATTATAAACATACTATATTTTTATGTCAAGAAAGACCGATGTATCCTCATAAAATAATAATATAGTAAATTATAAGATTACAATACTTTCCAAAGTTTATTCAAAGTTCTCTGTTTGCACAAAAATAGTTTCAAATTATATTTTACCTTCAGCCATACGTACAGTAATACCTCAAATTATAACAAACACGTATGATAAATTGCATTTTACTGTAACTAGTGTTGCTACAACAGGACATATTTTGTCGTATTATTTCTAACTTTTGGCTCGAAAATTATTTGCTTACATTCTAACTCGAAAATTCAAAGTTTCACAAAACTTAATCTAAACCGCTTTTGATAGTCCTTTGCCCTATTTTCCCCTAAGAAATTTAAAGAAAAAAAATTGGGTGATGATATTGAGAAAAAATGAGTTGCATTAATTTCAAGTAATGTTTTTGGCAAAAAGCACTCTTTTTTTTAAAAAAGAAAATAATAATTTCTATTTTTTAGAACGGATTCTATTGAAGAAAATGTCTTCATTGTCATTATTCTATGTTTTAAATATTAATTTTTTGCAGTTTTTGAAAATGCAAGGTTTGTCAAAATGAGACCAGTATCTTTTTATCCTTTTCTGCTACATACGAATAAAATGAGGAAAAAAATTGGAGCAATTTATGTACACGAAAACTAGTCATATTTTTAAAACGTTGCAAATTATATATTTTAAGATATGTTTGTTAGTTTGTTATTTAAGGTCGCATCAACATCTAGGCCATTAGCTACCACTATTGCGTGTAACAGTATTATAACTATGAGGATGACACGATATGATGATGATAGCGGTGAAAGGACGAAAACTAATACAACCATGCCCGAGGCGGGACTTGAACCCGTGATCCTTAACCCCGGATCGCTATGACACTACTACCTTAACGACACTAATTCCCCACACAAACTGCCCTTCGGCCAGCAGCCAGCGATGTGTCTTTGAACAACATATTTTATTTTAAAAAATCTCTAACTTCATTAATATAGTTGTAGGAAGTCACCGAATATTTTAACTTTTGCAATTTCCTAAAGTTTGAATATTTGAAAGAGAATGAGACCTGTGTCATTTTAAAGCGTCTTTTTCGCTATCAAAATTTGAATCAACAAAATTTTAGCCGGTTTTCAGAAAAGTTTGAAAATGTTGAGACTTCATTTAGAGTACTCCGCAAAATCAAAATATGCATTTTCATCTCGGAGGGCCTTGAGGTCGTACAGATCTATCAGCAAATATCAATTTTTGAGTAAATCGTCTGAACGGTTTATCGTCTGAACGGAGAGACATTGGTCGTCAAACAATATTTCGGTATCAAGGGGCCACAAAACTTGGCCCGTGTGTTATTGGATGCAATTTACTTCACATAGAAGCAAGTTCTATTCACTTTTATTTAACCGTGACCCCACCATATAAGTTATATGGCGAAGAATTGCCGATTTCTGCTGCAGTATTACGATAACTTCTCTTTATTACGTAAGCACGAAGTAGGAAAGAAAATAAAAATCACATCACAAATAATATCAATGATTTTCAGCTATTGAAACATAAAAAAAAGCAAATAATCATCAGTGGGCCTTTAAGTCTTCTCTTGACGCTAAGGTTAAAAGAAATGATTATGACTACAGATATTATCTTCGGTACTCAAACATTTTACTCCTAAACTCTTTCAGAGTTATCAGGGCTCTGCGTTATAGGCGATTTTGAACTCTGCTGGTAAAAGAAGCTTGAAACTTCGCAAATTGCTGCGTAAACAATAAAGTTTCAAATTGGTGGCCATTCTCTTATGGCATGGATATTCACGGTGCAGAAAATAAAGTAGTGGTACTACAGCAGCACATATATTCTCCCATTATTTCTCACTTTTATATTTTTCGAGAATTCAGAGTTAAACGAAATTGAAATTTGCCCCATTTTTACGCGTGTTTCTCTATCCATAGAATCAACTTAAAGACAAATTGAAGCCCTTTTTGACAAAATATTTTTTCATAAATTGCATTAATTTCAAGCAGGAAATATGCAAAACTACTAGTCTTTTCAAAACATTTTCATGAGTTAAAAGAAGATTTCTTTTAACACAGACATATTTCATTTATGACAAAAATATCTATTGCTAATGTTATATTTTTACACTGTTATTTTTTTAATTTTGGGAAATGCAGAGTTTGCCGAAAATGATATCAGCACCAAATGTTTTACCGATTTTTTGTGCTTAAAGATAGACAATATAATAAACAAATGGCGCAATTTGAAAAATAATTGTTGGAAAATTACATATATTTCTTCAAAATTACGCACAAAATCCTCATTTTGAAAATTGTACATTACCTTCCTTCAAGAGCTGTCTTTGAACCATAGATTTTATTCTGGAAAAATCTCTCTCTTCAATATTGTACTTGTAGGAAGACACTGAACATTTTTTTAATGATTGCACTTTTTGATAATTCAGAGATCAACAAGAACTAGATGTGCGCCATTGAAACGTTGCTTGCGATATCGAAGAAACACATTTATTAAAAGAATTAACGCCATTTAAAAAAATTAAAAATGCATGCAAAGTAGGTCCTTAATTCAAAGAATACCTTTCAAATTCGCAGGGCCTCGAAACAGGCCGATCGATCGATACTTATTTTGGAAAATGATTCTGTAAATGGATTGGCGCTAGTGTTGTTCCCGAAAGAACAGGCAGACATACCAACAGACATGCGGACATACGGACAGAAATTTGGAACCCAAAAAATAATTTATCGATATCAGGAGACACCAAAACATGTATTTCCGTTAAAATCTTGACATCGATTTTCTATAACATCCTCTTATAATAAACTGTATATATACGTACGTATACTAGAAAGTAAAAACAATTGAACTGATGCCATTTTTAGACGCAATTTGTTCTATGACAATCAATTAAGATAGTTTTTCTCAGGAAAACCTGAATTGATTCCCGGCCTGTATATCAATAGTTCTTACTTTTATCCACTAATCAACGCCAGTACATGAAATAAACGTCTTAATGTTTCCTATATAAGAAATTGTTAAAATCAAATCATTGAAACGATTCAAATCAAAATATTTCCAAATCTACTAATTTGGGGAAAATATATTATAAATGTATTGAGAAGTAGATTCCAAGGAGATATATAGATTCAGTCTTAAATCTTTAGGTCAAGTTCGAACACAATTTTAAATTTTCTAATTTTTGGTAAAACAGAGATTTTATATAAAATCGTGTCTGCGTCGTTTTTATAAGCGTATTTTGCTTTATTCATGCAATAAAATTCAAGAATTATTGTAATTTGAAGTCATTTTTCAGAAAATGTTGATATTGACCGAGAGGTTCGAGTAATGAACCCCCAAAATTTAATAATTTGTTTTCAAGACTCAAAACCACTAGTACGCACAGATCGATAAGGGAATGTGTATTTTATTTTTCTTAAGAACTAGTCCCTTATAAACTAAAAATATTCAGCAGAGAATTGCAGAGTTATTTTATTTCATACAGAACAAAATAAATTTTACATCTAAGTTTTTCGGTTTTCAAACAAGTTTGAGGGAAACGTAGATGAAAAACTGTACAATACAAATGTGTAGTTTAGTGAAAATCCAGTGTACGGTTTAAGATTTAATATCGTTCATAAACAGGCCGACGTATATTTTGATACAAAATTCCGGCGACCAGAACCTCCAAAACAGATTCTGACTGCTGCGTATTTGCTAATGCAATTTACGCAACATTGATGCAAGGAAGATCCTTTCTTCTGTGCTAGGCTCCCAGAAAACGTTTTCTGTTAAAAATAACCAGTTTTTCTGCAGTGTTGCATAATTTTCTTTCTATGAAGTAGATACGAGAAAATGCAAATCACACTCAGCGAGACTTGGGTCGATGATTAGCAGCAACAGCTTGTGCTGAAAATGTCTGAAGTGCGCTAGCCCAACTCACAATCGTCAATTTCAATGGCTTGTAAATGGAGGCTGCCCGGTGCGGCGGCGGCGACCTGAATGGGTGGCGCAGCAGCGTTTACAGTGCAGCCAACCTTGCTGGTTTGCCCACGAGGGTCCGACTTCGTTGTTTCTTTGCATATTTCTTTGTCGTCAGTGTTTTGATCCTAATATTATCTTCGTTTTATTCTTGCTTTTTCCTCCTGCATCCCACCATCGTGTTCTCTGTACCGAGAACAACTTCATTGTTTCGAGTGCCTGCGATTGCCTGCCACAGTGCTAGAGACTTTCCCTCAGAATGACAAAAAAAAATTTAAATTGTTATAAAATGTTAAGAATGTGTTAACATTAAATTGTTCTATCCGTACCTGCCATTCCTAGTCTCCCCCAGTTCCGACGATTCTCTCAAAATTTCCATTTCCTGCACCAGTTCTCATTACCCCCTCCCGATCTCGCTTTCTAATTTGCTTCCGCCTTCCCTTCTCTCCCATGAGTCCCCAGCGTCATCACCGAGCCCCCTGCCACCTGCGACGCCCGACTGCACTCGCTCCCCGCGGGGCCATCGCCCTCAGCCGCACCCTGCGCTGGGGCCGTTCAGTCCATTATTAACCGGCCACTAAACTGCGAAGCCGACTCTAAGCGGGAGTCGAAAGTAAAAAATAGATGCGGACTCGGCCAATACAAGCGCGCCGTGCTGCGCCGCGGAGCGCGGTTGAAATGAACGGAAGCGCCGCGCCGCCCGCCCTGCGAGCGTCCGCAGTGGGGTGCCGGGTGGCGAACGGGAGACAAACGGGGGTTACAGAAGTGTCTCAAGAAAGCCTTCGTGAAGTCAATGTGCACAGAGGCGGTGTGTGAAGGCTGAGATGTTTCAGTGCGCCTGACTTCAGTGTCTCTGACCGGGAGGTTCTAGGTTCGAGTTCTGGCGAAGGCAAATATTCGAAACTAGCTAGATAGATAGTTCAGTTAATGTCGGAAGGAGAATTCTAGCGGCCGGCTACTCTGATCGGCAGTTTTCTTCGGCTTCTTTTATAAATAAAAGGCGAATGCCGGAGCAGTACTCTAAGAAACAGGCCATGAACCGAGCGCGAACTTTCCTTCCTCGTCTTTTCCTCCAGTTTCTTGGACGTTCTCACACACAGCATGCACCACACTACCACAAATATCGAGATCGGTCAGGAGCTTAGAACTTCCCGGCTGGAACAGCTGCCTTGTTGGAGAGATACAGGGAGGGGCTGTCCATGCTAACCAACGTGTAAGACGGCGCTGCATCTCAGCTTCCAGAGGAGGGAGAACACCATCACTTTCCAAGAAATAAAGTGCATTACACATACAAGACGAATGACAGTAGCAGTTAATGGACCGGAAACACTTGTGGTGCACTTGGATTTTGATATTTGGACTTGTGAATAAATAATTGTGTTAAATCGTTTGTATACTAAATTATAAAAAATTCAGAAAATTTTGAAATTCCTGTTTATAAACTTATATTTTTTTCTTTTTGATTGAGTTTTTGTAATTAGTATTTCAATGTGTTGTAGAACTATTTGCGGTTTCTTAAACACTTTGAATAGTTCTTTGTAATTTTTAATATTCCTGTTGGAGTTTCCCGCCCAAATGAATAACTGTATTATTAAATGACCATAGTTGTTTACGTAACACGGGCACGAAATAAATGTAGTTTCACTACGCGCACGTTTTGTTGAACTCTGCTTTTGCTTGCAGTGGTAGAGTAGAGGTAAGGGCAAGATAGTATTTTATTAGCAATGCAGAAAAATCAAATATGTATTTCGTTTACCATTGCAAATACATTTTCTATATAACTCGGGAACGAAAATATCTAGTTTTTGAAATGTCGCTAATCTCGCTCTGTTTTAATTATTTTTTATTTATTTATTTTCAACCTTTACTCATCTTCTACTCTTTATAGTTAAAATGATGTGGAGGCATTCTGAAACTCAGGAAAGTGTACGTCACATACAGTTTTTACTGCTTTTGGACTGCATAAATATATCTCTAAATACAGGTGATTCACCCACGACTCAAGGTGAGATGATTGCAGGAATCACCTCGCGCCCGTGTTGCGTATAGTGCTTTTTAACACGCTGTGAGCGAAGCGCAATGCGTCAAGTAAAAGAATATAAATTAAATATCAAATAACTAGTAATACTTTACTTGTAAAAAAGTATAATAAACAAGTAAAAGTAAAAGTAATATAAAAAAGACGTCGGTGCGCCGAAAGACAATTGCAAATAGTGACAGGTGTTTCGCACATTCTGATAATATTAGCTATTTTGTACACGAAAAACAAGGTCTAAAAACCGCGTTTCGCGCACGGCGTGTTAAAAAAATATTTCGCACATTGTTATCAAACGTATCCAATAACAATTTCTCTTGTTTGGGGTCGCCTGGAGCACTGTGCGGGCCGGCCGTGGGGGAGGGCGTGCAGGTGGGTTTCGATTGCGCTGCCGCCCATTTACCTTCATCAGACTGCGGCCGCAGTTGCGCCAGCCCAGCGCTACTCAAGTGTATTTTTGTGTGGCAATTTTGTTTAACACACGATTCCACTTCCGTTGTTAGGAAAGAGAATATATTGTGCAGGGCGATTAGTTTTGCGTCATCATAAAAACAGTGGCAGGGACTGAATTCTCAGAGTGTTTTTTTATTCGTTTAATTTATAATAGTAAATCTACTAGTACAGCAACTAGTCCTTCATCAGATATTTAAAATCTGTTCTGAAACAATATTTTAGTAGTAAACGAGGGAAAACGATTTTAATGCAGTTTTCCATTTGAAATAAACAATTGTACACTCCAATGAATATTAACGATTTGACTGATCTTAAAGTAAAACAAATATATATGATATCTCATTTCAGTAAACCTTAAATAGTATGTCCATTTAAATGAACTGAACACAAGTTCATTAGGTAATGGTAAATAAAATGTTTTAAATCATATTTAATATTTTATATCTATTGTTCGAAACATTAGTGTCACATAACTAATACAATATTTAATAAATATTATTCTAACAATTACAATAATAATAATTACATGAATAATACCTCCACCTCGGGAGTACATGACCTTGACGTTGATGGAGCTTGAGGACAGCCAGTGAGAGCTATGCAGGCGATAGCGTAGCTATTGGTAGGTCCTCCCTCGCCAGACAGGTCGAGGGGGAGGGGCAGGCGAAGAAGTACTCTAGAAGAGGACCTCAACAACACCAGAAGAAGCAGTCCACAGAAGACAGAAGTTGGCCTCAAAGCAACCCTACTCCTCGACGATTGATAAAGGGATCCCATGCCCGGGGTAATAGGGACAAAGTTGGGCGGAAGAAGCAACCCGTCATGTGGGGTTAATTCACCTCTTGACAGGTGTAAAGGCCATAAGATAGCAACCCTCACAGACCACATTCATGTCGAAATGGAGGGATCATTGGAAATATGTCTCGAACCAGAGTCGCTGCCTGGGGAGCGCCAGGGCTCAGATGGAACCATCACAGATAAACAATCACTAATGGCGTTGTCGGTGACAGCATGCAAACCGCTAGTAGAATGATGCTAAACAGGCAGACTCACATCGGGATGCCCGAAATTACTGCAGCCGATGAAAGCAGTACGCAAGATCTGTTTACTTCAGCACAGTGTTTCTCAGAGTTCACGTGGGACCACTGTGGCAGACTTGACACGACGGAGAGTTTCGATACAATTCGTATAAGATACAGGCAGGAATTGCATAGATGGTTCATTCAACAGTACCCACATTTATCCCTGCTCACTGAGGCGAAAATGGCATATCCAAGCACGCCTATAAGTAAATGCGGTAAATATGTCTCACACGCCAGACAAAACGAGATTAAATCAGAAGTAAAAGGACTGTTAGAAACACAAGGGGACATTGAAGCTGCAAAATGTCCCATACACAAATTCATATCTCACCACAAGGCTCGCAAGGTACTGTATTCATTGAGCTTCTAGAAGAAGATGAGTCACAATATCGACTGGATAATGGAATAAGAGGGGATGGATCCTCATCTAAGACCAAGAATCCCAAAACAACACAGTTAAAAGAAACTGGCCATGGTGGTCAAAGTAGAAAAAGAAAAAAAAATGGTTGATGAGACCCTAAGTATTTTGACGACCACCTCGACTGTACAACCTATTGTACGACAGTTGCAATAGTGAGGATGAACGGCAGGAAAATATCTGAAATCAAATAAACTCCGGGTTCCCAACAACAGCAAAAAGAACTCCCATGGAAAATGGTTGTGAAAACGGATCGAAGACCTTACTTCAGACATTGCTACATTGGAAGCTTTTCAGAGAGGAGATAGAAATAAATATCTACTAAATAAACTAGCATAGTGTATTAATAGGAAAAATCACATTCGTACACACCACAATATCGAAAATACAAGTTTGCTTGACTTTATCGATACCCTAAAACAGCATCTGAGTGTCTATAGTCAACGTATACGCAGATATACAAAAAGCCCAGGGCGGAAAACAAACAAAGAATTTCTCAGAAGGCAAAAGAACTACAGAATACTAGGAAAAAGAAAACCAGAAATGAATATCCTACTTGACAAAGCTGCTATAGAAGACATATGGTCGACCTGAACGTCACTTTAATGTCAACGCACAGTGGCTAGAACAGCACAGAGGTGCTGCGACGCAGGTCACACAAATGATAACTCCTCAAACCACTCAAGATATCCTACAGAGACTGTCCAATTGGAAATGACGGGAATTAGATGGTTTGCATAGCTATTGATACAAGTTCACCAGTCTTCACAGGAATATCCTAAATGTCATCAACAATTACCTGAATTATCTCGAAGAAATGCCTCATTCTCTATACGAAGGTGTCACATTTATGAAGTTCAAAACCAGTGATACAGTAGATCCGGCAAGATACCGGCCTATAACATATCTTAACCATTCCCATAAAATCATCAGAAATTGTTTATCAATGATTATAGAACATCTCTGTACAGCGAATTCTATCCGAGCTGAAATTCAAAGAGGATGCAGCAAAGGTTCCCTCGGATGTAAAGAAAACTTATCATTGATAGCGTCATCATGTCTCAAGCATCAGTGAAGAGCCGCAACTTCTTCACTTGTTTAATTGACTATAAGAAAGCCTGCCTCTACTGTCACTGTACCATATTAATCCAACGATAGTGAATTTCCTCAAATTCACTATGGTCATGGAAGACCACAATCCGTGTTTCAGCAAAAAATGAAACAGTGATCACCAATAAAATAAACACATCGTGGCATTTCGCAAAGTAACAGTCTGAGCCCGTACTGGTTTTGTCTGGCCTTGAACCCACTCTCAACACTCCTGGAAGACCTACAAACAGGATTCAAACAAAATAGCACTGAGAAGGCCCATATAAAGCACTTAGACGATATGGATGACATTATACTCTACTCAAGAACGCTGCATGGCCTAGACATTGAAACGCAAACCATTGAAGAATTTTACAGACACATTGATATGCAGTTGGGGATTGATAAGTGAAAAATGCTAGAAATACAGAAAAGTCAACTCGCAAAAGAAGATAGATAGGAGACTGCAAGTGGAGAGATAATATCCGCTCTGGAAGCCAATGAATTGTACAAATACCTTGGTATACACCAGGGATGTATGATAGCACATCACAAGGTGAAGGCAGCGCTAAAAACTGAACTCACGAACCGACTCAAGGCAGTTTTAAGAGGCCTTTCCTCAATTTTCGAAACCTCAAGGTTGCCATCAATACATACGCTTTTCCCAATGTCACATTTTCGATGGGTATTCTCTAATGGTCCTCAAAAGACCTAGAGGAAATGGAAAGACAGGTGCGAGTCCAAATGACACGTGTTTGTTGCCACCCCCCAAAAGGCGCTACTCAGAGGATGACACTGCCGCGACTACCAAGAGGGCGTGCTACCGTAAAGTTGACAAACCACCACGCTAAGCAGATTACAGCCATGCGAAAGTATTTTGCAGGAAAAGCGCGTACGTCTGAACTCCACAAGGTGGTCGTATAGGTAGAAGACAACTACACTCACTTAAATCAAAAACAAAAAATATATCAATACAACAGTCATCTTTTCAACAAGAAATAGATTCCTGGAAACCGAATGTTCTCCGCGATGCATATCCTACTGCAGTTGTCAATCGAAATGTCGACGGGAAAATGTCGTACAAATGGCTCAGCATAGAATGTATGAAGCCTGAGAGTGAAGAATTTATAGTGGCTATCCAAGATCAGGTTGTTCCAACGAATAACTACTTTAATTACATACTTAAAGACCTAGAAATACATAGTGATGAATGTCGAATATATGGGTGAGATCGTGAAATCATCCAGAATGTCTCGGTTTGCACTAGACCCAACACACTACAAAACGACACACGATCTAGTGGGCCGGATCATCCATGCCAAGCTCACTAACAAATACTGACTCCAGCAGGACAATGATAAACCTTCCTACCAATATCGTCAAGAAACGGCGCTTTAAAGCGGGTCCCATGCGTTGTACTGGGAGTACTCTTCTACCACAGTACGAGTATTCTGACAGAACAATCCAGCACAAAAGAGTCGATGTTACGCTGTGGGATGAACCTGCCAGGAAAGTTTGATTTATCGATTTTGCAGTTGTCAATATCAGCAACATGATAACAACATATCAAGCAAAAGTTGATAAATAATGAGAGCTAGCATATGCAGTGAGAGAAGAGTGGCACGTTGCAAACGTTAAAACTGTTACAATTGTCCTATCAGCAACCGGAGTTGTACCAAGACTTCTTAGCAGATCTTTAGACGACCTAGGTATGAACGAGAGTATTATTATCGCTCTCCAAACATCAATTATTAGTACGTGCTCACTGGTCAGGAAGTTAACAAATTAGTTACCATGCTTTGGTTTTGTATCTGTGTGGTAGCTGTGTAAGACCAATAATTCGTGTGAAAATGTAATAATAATAATTTTTATTGATAATAATAATAATATAATAAATGCGTGACTAATATGTATTAAATGAAATTTGAAATAGGAGGCAAATTGTTTTAACAAATGGCTTCGAGATATCTCGTGTGCAAAAATTTGACCTCTTTCCCCGTACATCCGTGAAGGGATGATTGAAAGAAAAAGTATATTCGCGAAACGTGTTTGTGTCTATAAAAATTTACAAACCTAAATTTTAGTTTACCATTCAGCATAAAATTAAAATAAAAACAAAACAATTGACATTTATATAAGAATAGTTCTCAAAAAAACATTTGGATCTCATGACAGAATGAGGGTAGCCAAAAAAGCCGTAGCTTCAAAATATAATGGAAGGTCGCAATCTATTTTATTTTTGTAAATTAGAGCTTGAGATACATAACTCTTGGCCTGTAGACTGGAAAAGAAAGATTAAAGATCTAAGGACACTGAGGTTTTCTAGTTTTGCAGGATAAATGTGTCAGAAAACTGCAAACTGTGTGTTGAGGAATTCATTTGCACCTGCATGAATTGATGAATAAAGATGCGTCGTACGCAGTAAGGTGTTGAGAATGAGAATTCAGTAGATACACAGAAGATGGGAATACGCGGGACAACCCTATATTTGGATTTTTTTGTGAAAATCGAAATTATTTAATTCTTTTTGGATTTTCCCAAGTTGCTGAGTATCATGCTGGCAATCATAGGATTCCTCCATCTCGAATAGATTAGTAGTGCAGATTCTACACGTTATATAATGATGATTTTTGGAAATGAATTTCTATCATGTTAGGATGTCGCATTTCAAGAGTTTTTGAAAAAGCTTTATTCCCGGAAACTATTATGTGCGAGTAACATAAATTCCCCATTTTTATTAAGACATGGAATTGAGAGGCAAAAGTCCTAACCATGAAGTGGAACGTTTCAAATATTTTTTAAGTTCCTTATGTTGGTGCTGGTTCTATGTTGATACCATGAATATTTAATTGTGCGGGAAAAAGGTGAGAAGCAATGTAGATATATTCTAATGATTTTACTACTACAAATTCATTTTGAATAATAAAATTTCATTAATATTCATTTAATTTTCATAATAAATTTTGAATAATAAAAGAATGAAAATGTTATTTTTGAAGGAAATAAAATAACTGTGAAAAATATTGAACGTTTATTTTATCCATAACTTTAGAAGGATGCCTCCAACTACAAACATCCAATTCTGGAAGAACAACAGTAAGAAAATTGGTTTAAAGAAGCAGAAATAAGAACTCCGAGTCTATTATTTTGTCATTCTTACAGGAAATATTTGCATTTATCTTTTAAGTTCTATAACTGTCGAAGTGAAAATTGTATTAAGCAGTCGTGTACTCTTCATCTTCTAGTCCCACAGGCTGCATTGACCGTCTGTCTGTTTTTGGAAGTTCAGTAACAGAAGCTACAAAGGCTCCTCTGACTTAGAACCTGCGTTTCCACTACAATAATCTCTGAAGTACATATTTTCACTCACGGCGGGACAAATGTTCATTAAATAAGGACACGCAAGCGCGTTTAAAATAAAAACTCCGCCCAAGAAGAGGAGGCCCTCACATTCAACTGATCTATAGAATGAAAATCAGGTAAAGATTAGAAGAAGGTTGAAAAAATCCTTGACAAAGTAAAGACGAACTTATATTTATACTAATAACAGATCACTGATTTTGTTGTAAGGAGTAAATATGGGGTAATTTCATGTTAAGTGGTCTAATTTTGGGAAATGTGCCTCACGCGACTATGTCGGATTTTCAAGACGGTAAGACCCGCGAGTCTCAAATCTCCAAATCCACTTTTGCAGAAAAGAACTTGTATGAAATGATTTCAAATATATCTCAGTAGATAGAACACATTTTGAAGACATTTGAATAATGGATATATTTTTCAAAGCTGCCCGAGAATCCCCCAAGTTATTCGCAACGTTGAAATGTGTGGCATTAGCTGCAAGTTATATTTAAAAATCGTGTTCTGTCGTTTTAAGCTATTTGCATTTACAGCCGATTTTTTGCATTGACCTATGATAAGTTTCATTATCGTTATCATCATCATCAACAACAATAATAACAACAATATTATCCGTCTTTGTAGTAGTATTTTCCAACTTTGTCTCAAATTTGGGGCGTTGTGTGCCAGAGAAGGGAAATAAATCCCCTTTTCTACGGACTTCAATGTATGCCATTTCTACTTAGATATGTACCAAGTTTATTAGTACATGACATGTAATTTTGTTCGTTGAATATAAACAACACTTATATTTTTACTGCCATTATTGCCATCATTGACAACCGTAACAGTGAAACCAGCCAAATTTATGAATTACTTCATTAAGCATGTTATATGATCAGGGCGGGAAAAGTCAGATTTTCAATTTTTCGGGTATTTAATCGGTGTTCTTTTACACGTGGGACATGAATATTGTTTATTTTTCACTCTTCCAAAATTCATGCAACTCCGCTGGGATTCATGGGCACTCTAGAGATTTGACAGTCAGTAGGTTAGCTGTATATCCTACAATCAACACCTCAGGAAAATTATTAATAAACTACGCTCAACGATTTACAGCAAATCTAGTTTGTGAATTTGATTTTGCAGATTCTCATATACATAAACTCTATTACGTGGAAAACATTATAATTGATGTAGCTCATGTAGCTGTTCTAAATTGGTAAATTGATGATCCACGGTTTTAAATGTTGAGAATTGGCTGCAATCATCGTATCAAAATGAATATTAATATTTTCCCTAATTGTCTTTGAGTCCCATCTCTTCTCTCGGTACTTTTTATACTAGACCTGAAAATGAAAAACAGTTATTATGTAAAATGTACTATGTTAAACATTAAAATATTTCATTGTAATAGATCAAAGGAAATTTTTTTAAAAAATGGCTCTTCAATTTTTAATTAAATAAATTTAATTTACAGAATAAGGCCCTCTCATGTTCCTCGCCAACGCATTCTAATTGACTAAAAGCCATTCAAGAATCAAATTGGTACATTCCTAAGATCAATCACACCTTTCTTTTTAAAAAAGGATGGTTAAGCTAAGAAGTGCACATTCTAGTCGAAAACGAGCTCTTGAAAGCGCAGAACCTGCGTCAATCTGTCAATTCTTCATGGGTAGAGCACGTCCGGTCCAAAGATGAGAAATCCAGTGTCATTCGACGCGTCTCGGTTCCTTGACAGGGAACTAATAAATGTTTTGCATATACACTCAGAAACATCTATGAAATTAGTCTAAAACCCTCCCAACTAAAACATGTTCCTCTCGACACGAAAATCCGATTGAAAACCTTATCAGCCAGTTCCATCTCAAGATACTATGGAAGAATTCAAGAAAACGTGTCTTTTCTAGGTTTCAAAGCATACATTGATAAAATTATGTAAAGTGCTGTATTCTTCGCAGCATTTACATGAATCGTACGAAATTACATCATCAGATTGACGGTAATTAAATCATAATGTTGAGTCTCTTTCAAATAAAACTGAATTTATCGAGGCTACTTTAGAGAAAAATTTAATCGACACGTTTCATTGAACTTTCTGTGGCCCAAACGTACGTGCCGGGAAAGGAAATGTAAAATATTAAAACATGTATTTCTACTATGAACTTGAAAAACACAAATTAAAATTTGCAGCATGAAAATACTTACCGGTGGCACCGCCTTGAGGTAATGTCCACTATTACTACTATTACATTATACAGTTATTTAATAAAAGGAACGCAAAAAGTAGTCAAACATTCGTCATGTGCTCTCTGGAACGTGTTAATGTTGTTCATTTGTTGTCGAAATGTGTAGTCACATCTTCACATTTTAAATACACCGAAAGGGGGAGATCGAATGGTGATACTTCTACGGAGATACCGCCCCCTCGCCGCCCACGCGACCCCCGCCGCCCCCGCCGCGTTTGCGCGAGTGCGTGTAGGCGGGGCCGCTGGAGAGCGGGAGGAGCGGCGTGCGTAATTGGGGCGGAATGGCTCGGCGGGGGCGGTCGCGCGTTTTGTGGCGGTCGCGGCCGCGCGGCGGGGCCTGCCGCAGTCGCCGCGCTCCCACGCGCCGGCCAGGCCCGACGTTCTCTTCTTGTGCGCGGCCCAGCTGCGGTCGCCCGCGACCTTGCTCCTCCCCTCCCCCTCGCGGGAGTTTGTCCTCATCGCCGTCCATGTCGCGCTGCAGTTTCCCCCGTTAGGAGGGTGCGTGCTGCCGGTTTGTTCCGTTTCGTGTTGCTGCCTGCCTTCCTCGTGGAAGGTTCAGGCTGCTAGCTTTTCTCTTTCTCCCTCGCGGAATCAATGGACGTAGTGCTTTCGTTATTTCTTGCAATAAAAGTTGGTATTTGCCTTTCGTCTCGCCGCTGGGTTGCAGTTCACGTTGTTTCTTATCCCTCGAAATTTCATCAGGCTTGTTCTATCTTTTAACACATCCTTTGTTGGATCATTCACGTAGCAAAGTTCTAAAACAATGTTTCTTGTATTTTACAGCGCTGCATTTATGCTTTTCTGCAACAGCATTTCATCCTTTCGAACCCATGAAATAAAATCGGCATTCGGACTGTGAAGCATTGTTTGAACACGTGCTTAAGATGGGAATTTTTGGCTGAGGCACCTAATGTTAGCTGTGTATCTGGTCTATAAATAGAGTTGCGATGGCGTTGCATCGGAAAGGCGACTTCCAGTGCAAGAACATTACTTAACGGCAGTAATACGTGTAGCTTCATTAGGGCGGCTGTCGGCGTAAGTGCTGAAACGTCTGTATGCAATTGTCCGTATCTGACGTGTAATTCTAGGTGAAACTGAAATGGCAACTTATCCCAAACCCGCGCTTGGTAGCGGTTGCTCTACACGAAATATGCTACCTGCACTGCTTTTCCTTTTATTATTCCTTTCAAAAACGAAGGTTTCCTGCGTTTCCATCCCTGTCTGAAACAATTATTTGGGTATAGTACAGTTATTTGGATGTAGTTTACTGGTAAAATAACATAATTTTGTCTTTCTGGACTCATCATATTGGCAATCAATCTATTAAGTTGTGTTGATAGGGATAATATCATCATTTTGATTTGAGGCCAACTACATTTGTTGTATACAGGTGAATCAGTCCTCACTGCAAATACAGGACCCTGTGATAGAGTACACTAAGTTATTCATGAGTGTAAAAGGAAATCGTATAAACCCTATTAAAAATTTGGAAAATTTGTTTTTTTCAATGGACATTTTTTGCATGAGTTTCCTTAGCCCTCACATGCAAATTGTGCACATTAATTAAGCCAGTTCTTGTAAATCACGCTTCATCTAACCAAAGAATTAAATTCCTGGTTTCCTTTGCATTTGCGCTGGAAATGTCTAGAAAATTGAAAACGTCGTTATAAATGTGTACTGCGCAAATGCTGCCTTCGCCGGGCGATGGACGTCGACGCGCCCTCGTGCGATGTTTGCCTTGCGATCGCTCCCGGGGCTTAGCTGAGAGTAGGTGAAGTCGCTCGCTCACTTGCCAGAGCCCGTGTTATACGAGCACAGGCGCATAGTCCAAAGTTTAATGTTAATTATTTTCATAACTAAATGACGAAGAGTATCCAATTTGGGGAAATTCATTCTGTACATTACATAAGGAATGAGGTCTCGGCCTATTAGCAACGAATATTGAATCATCCTGTATATAAACTGTACACCTTCCCATCCTTCACTCTGAAACACATTGTCCTCTTCACTTAATTAATCTTGCATTTGTTCACCTTCACGTTACTTCTCGTTTACCTTTCTATCATAACGTCCTTAGCTGGGTATTACATGCATAAATAATTTATCTACGTCATTTGACAGAGAGGACGCCAATTAAATACGTCCGTATCTTTAGGAGTAACTGCCCACGTTGGCGTCACCGCGGTCAGTATTCCAAGCCCAGCTTGTACTTATCCCAATCGTAATGAAATGTGCCGATTTTGCGTATGTAATTTCACGTCCGATCGTCATACAATGTGTAACATTCTAACGCTATTAAAACGTCATGTCTGCTTCCTGCGGTGACCATGGCTTGACTACGTTCGCCACTGACTGATTGGGATGGCAGATGACTCTGGGAGGAGCACATTAATTCCTCTTTTAACTATTATACATAACAATAATAAAATGTAAGGACGAAACGTTTTAGAATGCCTTTGTTCTGTCCTCTATCTTATATCTTTTGTTTACTTATGCTTCGCACGTCATTATTTTACAATAGGGCCCACTTACATTGTTTGTATAATCTTATACAATTACTTCTAGCAGATTGAGATTGTCGTGCGTCCACAACTAAGAGTTTGCATTAACGGCCTAATCCTAAAAAAGGAACAAATATGAAGTTCAAAATTGCCGGCCAATTTCTCTTCTGTCAGATTTCTCAAAAATATTAGAGAGGTCATTCTATTCGCGAATGGAAACTTTTCTCAGAAAAAACGAAGCGTTTTCAGACTCACAAGACGGTTTTAGAAAATAAATAACTACGAAAACTGCCATTTTTTTCTTTTCTTAAAGATGCTGCATCATCAATGAACCAAAATTAAGCAACCATTGGAAATGTTTAGATCCTTCCAAAGCTTTTGACGTTAATGACCAGAACACCTTGCTATCAAAATTAACTTCTTGTGGAATTCGAGACATCGCCCTAGGTTGGATAACCTCGCACATTAAACATCAAAGAGTAGAAATACCGTACTGGCAGGTAAGAACATTATTTACTTTTCATTCCAATTTTTTACCAAATGAAAATGGGATTCCGCAAGATTCGAACTTCATGCCATCGTCTATTAAAGTCGGAAGAGCAGCTCTTATTGCCGATGACACGAATATTCTTTCCAAAAACGAAACTATAAATAGTACGATTTCACTAGTATCAAATTGGTTTTGTAATAACATATTAATAGTTAACGAATGATAAACAGTTTCAATGCATTTTTGCATTTCAAATCACCAATCACATGCTCCATTGAAAATGAATAATATCCAATTAGCTGATGTTAAGGTAACAAAATTTCTAGGTCTCCCAATTCAGGCAAACCTCAAATGGAATGTACATATAACAAAAATAACAACTAAATTAAGTTCATTATGTTACGCATTCATAATTCTTTCAAATTCTCTTAGCCTTCATGCAGCTCGTAGCGTGTATTTTACAAATGTACATTTCCATCTAAGATATGGCACAATATTCTGGGGAAACTCATTATGTAGTACCCACACTTTTAGATTGCAAAAGAAATTGATTCAAATAATGAAAAAATACCATCCGCGTGCTCCCTGCAAGCCTCTCTTCATTGAGCTTGTATTATTTATTAAAAAAAGACCAAATAATGTACTTCAGTTTCTGGGTGAATGACTCAGTCAGGTTTTTGTCCCGTTTCCTTGATCAATTGAGAAAATGCTGAGATGGTCCATTGTTTTGTTTCTGGAAGTAAGTCTAGCTTCACTATTTGCACGTTTTGTTGAACTCTCCTTTTGCGTGTAGAAGTAGGAGTAGAGGTAAGGTCGAGATACTATTTTGTTAGCAATGCAGAAAAATCAAATCTGCAGTTCGTTTACCGTTGCAAATAAGTTTACCGTTGTCAAATAAGTCGGGAACAAAATGTCTATATTTTTAAATGTTGCTAATCTCGCGTTTTTTCAAATATATTTAATACTAGTTTTTCAACTATTTATGGTTACAATGATGGGAAGAGATTCTGGTACTGAAGAAAATGTGCGCAGATCATTTTCTCTCTCATACGTCACATACAGGTTTTACATAAATAAATATTTAGTTTATTTTAGTCACATACAGGTTTTAAAGAAATCTTTAGTTATTGACTAAATAAATCTAAATCTAAACCTGTTGTCTATTTACGACTTTAGTGAGAACGTTATTTCTTGTAATTCTAATGCGTGCTCATTTGCGTCGTAGCACTCTTCAATAGTTTGAACACATATAAAAGTTTGCTATAGATCATTATATCTCATATTTTATTTACAATGCAATATCGTTACAATTTCTATTTTTTTCACCACTAGTACTAAATTGCGTGAACGAAAACACAAGTATTTGTATTTTTTAAAATATATAATTGAAATTCAATTTGGCAAAAATATGCATTAACAGCAGGCCAATAGTAGCAAAGATATCTCATCTATTATATCCCATCTTAGGAGACTCATTAAATAACCTCCGATCACAAATTCAATGCCACTTAAATCAAATTGAATCCTGAGCAAACATCTTGAAAATTCAACTTAATCCTGACAAAACAGAGCAGCATAAATCTTTTCACTCAGAAAGTTTATCTCCTTCTCTGTTAGTAACAAACAGCTCCCCCATCAACTGGACTCCACCATCACAACCCATGAAATACTTAAGACTTCACCTGGACACAAAACTAACATGGAAAACATTTCAAAATCAAACAAGCAAGAAATAAATTATTCTACCTCCGGACTCTAATCAACAAACACAAAACCCTGTCATACACAACACTCTTTAGAACTGTATATAATAAGGCCAGTAATGCTCTACGCATGCCCAATATGGATCAACGCACCCCCCAGCAATGTCAATAAAATCCAAGTAATCCAAAACAAATTGATCTGATTAATCACAAATGCCCCCTGGTTCATACGTAATAAACAACTCCATTTCGTATTAAACATCATTACAATACTAAACCAAATAACCATATACTTATCACTTAATATCTACAAAAATCTAACAGACATTCCAGCAGCATTCCATTTCAAACTACCGAAAAATCCAACCCACACCCGAATAAAAAATAGGTTCCCTTTTGAAGCCTTTCTCAAAATATTAGGCAACCAATGTATAGATTACGTTAGCTTAGATATTTTAACTAGCATAAGTCTAAAAACACATCTGTAAAGTAAGTATAAAAAACGGTGTATTCCATCTAGAACGAATAAATATGTTTGAAAAAAGTATTTACTAGGCTGTCCGGGTGACGCCGCGTCCATGGCGAAGGTGCCAAAGGCAGGGCACTTTCGCCATGGACGCGGCGTCACCCGGACAGCCTAGTAAATACTGACTCCGGCCGTGGAAGCCTACGCTCTTGTTTGAAAAAACTTGACCCAAGAGAGAGGACTGAGAAAATATTTCAGAAGACGGATCGTGAGCGAAAGGTACTGCTGGACGACATCAGATTAGAATTTACATTATCAATTTACATACAACATTATTGCCCTCATTTATATTTCATGTAATCATATTTCATGTAATTATATTTCATGTAATATATTTATATTTCATGTAATTAATGTTAATGATAGCGCGACACAGAATAATTATTTCAAAGCAAGTTAGAAAATTACGTTCAACTCAGACGTGCCATGAATCTTATTTTTTCTGAGATCTTGGGTTAATAACAAACCGTTTCAAACAATTTGCTGCCTCAAAAGTAATATGATTCTCTCACAATTTTACCCAATTTCCATAATTCTGTATATGATAGATAGAATGTTTAGATAGTTAAATATTTGATCGATAGATAGATAAAATAAAATATTAAATGAGATTTTACGTATTACAATATCATCTCAGCAACAATACAACTACAACTCGCAATATCGTGGTTTACTACCTTCTGAAAATACATTCAAATGTAGCTTTCTGAGAATAATCAAAAGAGCTACCGATCAGGTTGTTCCTTCTTCCATTTATCACTTCAATTTTAACATAAGAAGCTGATGCACTAAATGTAATTCAATTTTGTTTCCAAATTCAAGAAGCTAGCAGCTTGGCATGCTTCGCTTTTTCGCAAAAGTACATCGCGCAACCGCCAGGGAGCAGTAATTTAACGCAAGGCGAGGAAACCGCTTCGGACGATTCTCTTCAAGATCTCTCCGTCAGTGGGAACCGAACGAGCGGAGAAATCTCAACTTCAGTGCAAATAGTCGACTCACATTTCCTTCAAAATGAGGAAGCGTGTTTCTTGGGTATGGAAGGGGAGACCACGAAAAGATGAAACGAATTTCAGTATTTACAAGGTCGGGATAAACATAATTAACTTCTGTAATATATTTAACTAGTGTTCATTTTTTAAGAAGTCCTCAAAGCAAATATTCTCATTTCAGAATATTTCCCTTGTATTAAATTAATGAGATAGTAACAAAGCGCTCTCTTCTCTCTGCTCTGCTATATTATGCTCGTTTTTTGTAGTTGAATTCTACGTTGGGTGCAAAATTTCCATTGGCATATTCTGTATGATGTTTCTCTTAATTTGCTGAATTTGCTGAACATTTGCTGAAAAGTTTCTTGTGATATCTGAAAATTTTAAACAGATTATAAGCACATTTGCGCTACTGGTTCCAATATTGTTGTCCGTTTTGGTCTAGCAGTTTTATTTTTTAAAACAATAATATTAATTTCATTTCGCACCAGCATTTCTTTATTTTTACAAGACATTATGAATCTTATATTTACAAATTTTATGTTATGAATTTTCATTTTGTACGTTACATGTTTCTACCAAAATCTTTAGAGTAATCACATATTACAAAATCACAATAACCTAGGTATTGTGAAATGCCTTAAAGATAATACAATATTGTTTTTTCTCCATCTGCCTACTAATTAAGTTATAGTAAACAGATAGATACAATCTGACCGTTAAAACTACTTTGGAAGTATTAAGTAGATTTATTCAGTCAAAAAAACATTAAAAGCTGTACGTGACGTAGGGGGGGGATTTATCTACGGACGTTTTCTTGAGTTCCAGAATCCCTTCCCGTCATTTTAACTATAATAAGTTGAAATATGAGTAAAAGTTTAACATTAATAAATATAAATAAATTAATTACTTTTAAAAATAAATTTTAATAAAATAAATCGCAAGATTAGCAATTTTGAAAAATAGTCATTTTTGTTTCTGACTTGTAGAAAACTTATTTGCATCGGTACACGAATTGGAAGTATGATTTTTCTGTATTGCAAACAAAATTGGAACTCACCCTTACCTCTACTCTTACCATTACAAGCAAATGAAGAGTTCAACAAAACGTGCGCATAGTGAAGATACATTTACGTCCAGAAGCAAAACAAGGGGCCATCTCAGCATTTGATCAATGGATCAGGGAAACTGAACAAAAACGTAATCGAGATGGAGTTCATTGACCCGGAAGCTGAAGTACATTATTTGTTACAAGCATATGAAGTCTTTAAAAAAAATATACAAAACAAATGTAAACTAATTCTTTATATAGCACATTAAAAATAATTTTGAATGTTTAAGTTTAAAATAAACATTATTTTTCTTTTTGATAATCAGTAAAGTCTCCAGTTGTATAGAAACAGTTATACAGCAGAAAATATTTTACTTTTAACTTAAATTTGTGAACCGACTATAATTATTTAATGACATCTGGCAGTGCGTTGTAAAGTAACGTACAGGTATTGAATGTGGATTACTAATAGTGAGCTGTTGATACTGTCACTTGTTGAACGTGATTTGTACGACGTGTAGATATGTCAATAAAGCAAAGATTGTCTATATTTTAGGCATTTTTGATTCACCGATGTATCGTGAGAAGCACAGCTAATGGATAGAGTCATTGAGGAAGTTTAGGAGAGATTATAGGATATTTTAAGAATTTACGAACCGAAAATCCTCAAAAACGGTATTAAAATCGTAGAGTAGTGACTGGTGTGTGAATGCTAAACTCTAAAACAACATATGAAAATTAAGTAAAAGAAACACAAATGATTCGGAAGTTCCTCTTTTAACACAGTTCTTAATAATTCAGCAAGCAAAATCGAATAATTGAACATAAAGAACGATTACATAAAACTGCAGGCAGTGATTTTGAAAGGGCCATCTGGCGTTGGAAGTCGTTCTGCCACAAGGAATTTCATCTCGATGTACTCCTTGCCCATCTCGCAGAATACGCCACCGCCGCCTCTTCATCTCCAAAGGCGATGTATACAGCACTTTGATATGAAAAAAGTATCTTGCCAACTACCAAAGTTTGAGCCCCACTGCTCCACATTCTTCTTAGCCTCTTCCTCCCCGCCACGGCGCCGCTTATCTCCGTCTCTTCCCCTCTCCACCGTCTCCTCGCCCCGCGCCGCTGGTGCCTCGCGCCATCGCCCGCCCACGCCTCACCTCTACCCGCCCCGCCCCACCGCCCCCGCGCTTTTCTTCCTGCGGCGCGACGCGCCGTTTGTTAGGGCGGACGTGCCCGGAATGGCGGAGATAATTTCTGCGGACGTTTTCTTTCCAAAATTTCGTGTCTGCGCTGCAATACCTCTGGGGCGCTTGCTTGTGGCAGGATGTCCGCTGTATAATTACGGCAAAAAAGGACGTGCAGACCGGTGCGCGATAGTCCATTGAGACGGAAGTGAAATTTCGCCTCGGCGCAAGCGGCAGCGGGGTAGTGCCGCCTGATCGCGTGGTCCTTTGTTGCGGTTTTTAAAGGGGTTTCGTATACTTTGAGTGTGCATTAAAACGCACACACATCAAACGAATACAAATGAAATCCGCTTGTACTTTTAATGGGAAGAAAAATGTAAGAGGAGAATCAGAGGGCCGAACGATTTTTGAGCGGTTTGCTCTCGTCAATTCGTAGACATTTATAGTTACACATTTTTCTTTGTGACGCTCACATGAATTTTAATGCTGGCAATAAAAGTGTTTCTCTACAAGGTAAGGACTTAACCGTATGTATAAAGCTGTGGAATTTCCCTTTAACTGGTATTGTACTTTAAAATATCACCTTTGTGTTTTCAGATGAACTCTGTATTTTTCAAAATGTCGTAGGTTAGAATCCTGGGATGATATTTATGCTTATTCCTCCTAATTAATGTTTGTCTGTAAATGAACTTCGTGCAGTTCGGAATTCGCTGTCAAACAGTGAATGACATTTACTGCATTTCACTAATGCGAAACGCTGTGTGAATCGGAAATAACTGTACACGGCTTAGTCAATAATGTAGACCCTTTGATAGTCAACTCTTTGATTTCTTTTCCATAAGTTTTTTCTCAGTACAGTATAGATGAAATGCATCGATAAATAATCAGTTATACGATGAAAAGACAGACAATATTTAAACTTTCATTTCAGAAACAAGAAATGTGTATGTGTGCGCGTGTTTGTATGTGTGTGTTTGTGGGGGGGGGAGGCAGGCATAATATAATATACTTCGTTTCTAAACAATTACATGTTAAATAAAAAATATGTCTCTATTATATTATTCAATTACAACAGAAATCATATTTTTAATGTTTACGCAAAACCACTCAAACATCATAAGCGTGGAGACGGTGAGGGGGCAGGGAGGACTTTCGAAAAGGTCCCGGTAGCCCTTCCTAATTAACCATTTTAAGTGATAAATTCTTTATTTTTCCCCATTTTAAGCTGATAAATATGGGAAATGCTACACAACATTTGGGGAAAAGGCTTTCCAAACCTTATGACAACCTGTAAGTGGTCGAATATAAAATCACTGGATTATTTGTAACCTTAAATAATGGTGACCTTTCCCGCAACGTGGTTGACGCCAATTCGGTCGGTGAATATGTTCCAGTGTCGTAAAGAAATCTAAATTGTGACCATGTTACTGAGTAACAACAATTTTTTGAAGACATTTAATTATTGTATTCTTAAAGTTAAAGTCATTAATCTTGTTGTATTTTTTGTTTATTTCCTAGTGAAATATGAAATAAGGAATAAATACGGTTAATGGAAAAGGAGCCCCAGAAGAGCCCGGCATGTAGTTGCCCCCACTCTTGTTTTAGGGTGCGCACGCCTAAGCTGAGGCCGTCTACTTTAAATCACGAACCGCGAGAAAATCAGAATGCGTCTTGTGTGAAGAGACTCGCTGCCAAGTGTTAGACAGCCGAAACACAAGGAGACGCCGTCCAACAGTTGTCCCATTTGGCGGTTTGTCGTCGGAAATACAAGAAACGAGTGAGGAGCGCGGCGCGCCGCGTCCGCCGTCCACCCGCCCTCCCCAACCCCCGTTGCGCTCCCCATCGCCACCGCAAACCCCCTCTCCGCCCCTCCCCTTCAAGCCCCCGCCCCCGCAGCCGGAGCTCCGCCGGCCGGGCGCGGTCGCTGCGTTGACGGCGCCAACTGCGGGCTCCGACGAGGGGATGTTTGCGCGGAATGTGCGTGGCCGTGGTGTGTGTGCGTGTGTGTGTGGGAGTGCGTGCGTGCGAGGCTGGGTTGGGTGGAGCGGGGGAAGCGCGCGGACGAGCGCTGTGTGTCGCAAACCGGCTTCCTCGCCTGAGTGCGGAGGAGGTGGGCGGAGAGGGGGGGTGGAGAAGGCAGGGAGGGCGGAGTGAGACGTCCCGCTGTGGAAAACAAACTGAGCCCCGCGCTGGCGCGGCCGCCGTGGCAAAGGCCGGTGCGCCGCCCTGCGCCCCGAAGGAACTCTTCCATCAAGATGGGGGCCGTCGTACAGTTATTTCGTAACGCAAATTTAGAGTATTTTGAATAGCTCTCTCCCTCCTGTAACCCATACCGCGCGATTGAACCCCCATAATAAGTACGTAGTGCTTGCGCCAATCCCCCCACACCCTGCGTCAGTGCAAAACGTGAAAATTAATTATAGTTAAGTAAAAAATGATTAATTTCATTTATTTAGTAACAACGTCTAATGACTCTAAATAATTTTGTTTTAAAAGAAATTAATTAGAAAATATTTTCATGTTTTAGTGTGACAAAAAAGGAAGTATTTCAATGAATGTTGAAAATGCAAAAACAAATATCGCTGTAACGTAACGCCAAAAGAAAATCCCTTACTCCTATGTAACGCAGCGTAACGCTGCCTCCTCCCCTCCCCTCTTTCGCGTTACGTAATTTACGGACGACTCCATGCGAGTGATGCACCAGATCCCTAGCAATTACTGTAAATGTTCGTGGAACGTGGATGGTGGTGGTTGACTTGTTGAGTAAATATTGTAATTTAACGCTTTATAAAAGGGCTGTGTATTGTTTTCTCACTAAACGAACAACTTACTGTAAGTAGCAATAATAGAGAAAAATGTATTTTATATATTGTACCAGCATACTACTCTTCTGATTTGCAAGTACCAGGAGGATTTACGGCCTCGTGTGTACCATGTGAATACGTAGAACGCAATACTCCTTATCCAGGGTGGGGCCGCTTCGCCAGCTGGACGCTTATCACCTCTCCAGGCCATGCCGGAGATCTGTGCCATTTACATGCTACGGGCGTAACGTTCCTCAATTCCTACAGGGTAGCCTTCACGACGAAATCGTGACCCAACTAGCTGCCAGGCGCACTGAGATAATCCGGGAACACGAAGCCCCCTCTCCTCTCCTCACTGCACTTCCTTGACACTATCAACGCGTGTGTTACCCACACACCGCATTGTATGTATTATTAATGCCAATTTGGATGAACAATGGAATTTTCTGCGATGATGTGTTGGTGTGTTAAGTGATGATATTTGTCATCAATATCGCCTCCACTTTTGTTGCTATCTTCATCACCTTCTTCTTTCCCCCTCCACCTCTTGCTTTCTCAACCATCTCGCCCTTCGCCTTCACCGCCACGTCACCTTCCACTTCACATTCACACTGCCACACATGTCGAGAGGCCTAGCAACAACTTACAACGTGTTCCGGCCTGGGCGGTGGGGGTGATATCTAGAGGAGGAAACTGTCAACTCGACGGTGCATGATCTCCCACTTAAATGAGGATTCTCCCAACACCTCTTGGGATATAACATGCACAACACGTACGAGACTTGACGCTGTAGTTGACGCGCCAGAAATCAGGGCTTCTCATTCTGTTCCGCAAGAGCCCCTGCGGCCTCCTCCCGCTTCTGCCTCCGCATCGGACCGCATCCACTTGCTCCGCTTCCACTTCCGCTCCCCAGTCTGCAGTGGCTTCTGTAGCCTCCCACACTCCCTAACCGCCTGCTCTGTTCCCGAGCTTGCACCACCATCGGCCTCCCCGTCTCCGCCGGCTTCAAGAGACGTTAAGTGAGTTGTCTTTTCCCTCGACCAGTGCGGCCGCGGCGGCTGTTGCGGCCGGCTCCAGCTCCGGCGCAGTGAATCTCTGCCAGATCGCACCAACATTTGTTTCTCCGATTACTGCGCGTGACTTCATTCCTCAAACAGCTCTGCCCGTAAATTTTCGTTAATACTCGTGTCCTGGTTAATTTAACAAAGCTCCATCTGACGTAACTCTGATTATCTGGTATTTGCTATCCCACTGAAAAACCTTCTTTAATGTTTCAAGTAAAAAAGTGTAGACTTATTGTGAGCTTTATTTTCATTATCTGGGCGTTTCTACTTGAGAAACGTGCTTTTTATGGGCGTGTGCAGACAATATATCGTTCTATTCTTGTTGGTTCTTGAGAGAGAATTCGCTTTTATGTACTAGTTTTCGCACCGTAAGGAATGTGTGATGGCAAGAAGGAAGGAAGACGAGTAAATATGATAATGATTTACGTGCAAATAAGACTAATATCTGGAAACTACAATTGAACCCAACACAATATGTTGCAAAAATATTCATATTAAAACTATACACACACCCTCTTCCATTCATCATTAATAATGGCAACAGCAATTGGTCACCAACAAATACAATAAATAACTTGGGCTTAAACTAGGAACTGGAAGCAACATGCAGAGGTAGAAACTCAGAATGGCAAAACAAAACAGATTCGGCTACGACCCTTACTGACTCAACATGTCAACTGTCTACCCCTGATGCTCCATTACTCTAGAAGCCAATAATCCAACCGGCACTATTATATGCATGTCCCATATGGACTAATGCTGCCAACACCAAACTATATAAAATACAATTGATTCAAAATAAATTCTTAAGATGAATTACAAAAGCACTATGGTTTGTCAGTAACAATCAACTGCAAAATTATTTGACTATAAACACAATAAAAAATAATGTCTAGCGCACACTTTTTACGCAGATCTTCCCTAAACACAAGCGTCATCCTTCATTAGGAAAAACCGCAGTTATCAAACAAGAACTAATAACAGATATAATTCATTCTATAAAATGTTCGCAAACCTGGAATAATACTTATCTGAGGTGCTTTCTTCTCCTTTCCTGCATTTTTAAATATTATTTTTATATAATTGTAGCGTATATAATTTTAAGTTAGATAGTACTAAGTAGTTTAGTATAAGATAGATTAAGATCATCATGCACAGTTAATATTTAAACTGAACAATGTTATGTCAACAATAAATAAAATTACAATAAAAAATATGATATGATGATGTTATATTTCTCTCTAATATTAATCATTACCTTTATCCTTGCCACCCATCGTGTAATTTCCATATTTTAATTACGTTTTGATTTCTTTCTGGCAAGAAATAATATTGTTTCCCTCTAGGGAACTATTTCAACTATTTATAATATATCATTTTGTTGTAGGTTTCAACTTGTTTCAAGCCATTTCGTGCAGTACCAAATGTAGCCCGCCCGCTTTCTTGGTCAGTTTTTTAACTGTTCAGTTTAGATTGATGCGTTCCCAAATTATGTCAACACCATCTCAAATTTTAGATATTTTATTGAATAATCTTTTTAAGGCTGGATTTTCATTACAATAATTCGTTAAAACATTTGTCGGTGTACTAAAATGAATGAAGATTTTTTTTTCATTTACGATTTCTAATTTTCATTTTTCAATTTCCCCGCATAAATGGAAAATGCCTCACTCGATTATCAGGTAGCATCAATATTGCGGCGCAATAAATCATGTGATGCAATTTTAAAAATTGTCCCTCCGGGGCGATTACTGCAGGCGATGACATGCCGGTTAAGTGGGAATGTCGATATAATTGTTTCAGGTGATATCAAAGTAATCGTCCGAAGGGTATTTCGAGGTTGTGATAACTACGTTAAATTACAGTACCTGTAATGTTTTGAAAGATTCAAGTAGATTGATGTTACCAACCAGTACATTAATGATTGCGCTTTACAAACATTTATTAATTCTTGGCAGAAATGATTTTACAAAATGTAGCTCAGGAAATAATTCATTTTTGCTTTAACTAGAATTTCCTCGAAGGTTAGCAATATACAACCTATTTTATGTAAACATGGAAGTATATTTATCAAGATTCTTTCGGTAATATGATATCATTAACTTAAGGTGTTCAGGATACACTACACTAAACCCATTACTTCAGGCGTTTTGAGTTTGTCCTCGCATACTAAACTCCATTCACTTTCATGAATATATTGTTTTGAGCTGTCTACTGATGTCTTTTGGAAACTTCTAAAGTGCACATCCCAATATAACCACCATTACTATGCACAATCATTTTTGTTCAGATCGAAATCGCCCAGATTGATCTCGTTTCCTGTCGATCCTCCGATTCCAGCGTTAGGATGGCCACACGCAAAGTGTGAGTCCTTACAGTCCCAAAAGAAGTTTCTCTTAAACAGGGTCCCTCCTTTCTACTAGGAATACTAAAACAATTTTCTTGAAGATGATGAAACTGTAAGTAACATAGAAGTCTTGGATACATAAATCTACAAAACGTGTTTTGAAGTAAATCATCTTACACTCTCTAGAATTCTTAATATTATTTGAATTGCAATAAAATAAAAAAAAAATTAAATTCTTACCTTCTGTGTGAACAACTCAAACGCTACATTGTGCACAGAACTTCCCGCAAAACTCTTATTCATCTATTGATCTTAAACGAATTAGAAGTCCTGTGAATTTCAAACGTACGTGTTATTTTATGAGTTTCTTTACATAATTCCCTCAAGACCTTATGCAAACGTTCTCAAAAGTCACTCCATATTTTTCATGGTGAACGGTTAATGGTGGATTAGAATAATTAATGCCAGCATCTTTTTGCAAACATGTCAATACTTGCCAGTGTGGCAGAATCCGTTAACTTGACACCTCCCGTCCTTGATCCGCCGCTGTTCAGCCTGCAGCAACTCCCACCCGCCCAGCGGGGCTCGCGCAGGTGACGCGGACGAGATTCCCGGGTCCTCCTGAGGATGGGGGGGGGGGGCGCGCCGGAGCTGGGCGCACGCCTCCTTCAGGTGCCCCGGGGACGTCCGGTCTTGGGACGTTACGACCCCAGACGCCCCGGGCCTTAGCCCCCCCCCCCCGCCTTAAGCCGCGCCGCCCGGCGCCCTCTTCTCGGGAAATCGGAGCGCGAGACGCGGACGGGCCCTTGGATTCCACGCCGCCGCGCGGTGCAGCGGGAGCGCGGCCTGGAAACCGGACCCGTCGGCGGCAGGGCTCAGGTGATCAGCCGACAGGTGGGGGCGCTTTTTCCCCGCTCTTCGTTAACTCGGGACTCGTTTGGTTTCCCCTGAGATTTCATTCGTCGGCAGAGACAGGGCGCCACAGGATGATCCGCTACACCGCCGCTCTCTCCATTTCTTGCTTTTTCTTTTGTCTTTTATACGACTTCAAACTACTTATTATTATTATTATTATTATTTAACACTTTCTTTCCTTGTGCTTAGTTCGCTCTGTTCTACGTTGGAATTAATCTGAAAATTCTTTCAGCGGTAGGAACAGGGCGCTTTAAAGCCGGAGGATGATCTGTTCGACAGGCGTTCTCTCCAATTCTTGAATTTTCTTTCGCCGTATATAAGAGTTTAAAATACTAATTACCATTATCGATTCGTTTTTCATCATTTTCTTTGAATTATTTTCGTTATATTTCTTTATCCTTGCGGAATGGAAATATTCTCGGGGTTAAGACAGCTGGTTCGGCCGGTGTTCGGCCGGAAAGGTGTGTTTCTCTCTTTCCTTTGTTCTTCGTTAACTCGTTAACGTTCGTTAAAGATTTCTTTCGTTGGCGGAAACGGGTCGCTTTGAAAGCCGGGGGACGATATTTAAAATACGAATTATTATTATTATTATTATTATTATTATTATTATTATTATTATTATTATTATTATTATTATTATTATTGTTGTTGTTGTTGTTGTTGTTATTGTTGTTATTGTTATTGTTATTGTTATTGTTATTGTTATTGTTATTATTATTATTATTTCCGTTTATATTTTATTCTCATCTTTATATTTTTTTCGTTGCCGGAAACAATGTTTTGAAGGATAAGAGGGGTAGGTGATCAGCTGGGCAGTAGTCCTTTTCTCTTTTTCCCCGTTTACGCGTTTATTGGTATTTATTGCGCGTATATCTTTTGGTTAATGTTTAACATTCCATTTCGTCGGCGTAAACCGGACACTTACAAGATTGGGTGAGATCTGTCAAGGAGGCTCTTTTAATTTTTTATTTTGACTTTTATTTATTTTATTCTTTGTAATATATTTATGCTTATCACTGGAAACCGAATATATCAAAGAGGAAAACATGTAAGATGATCAGACGCACTGGTGTATCCTCCCTTTCTCTAGTGCTTCTATATAATTTTCACTCTTTGTTTTTTCTGTCATATATTTTTCCGTCAGCAGAAATCGGACCTTTGAAGGCTGTGTCATGACTTCCTGGTCAGACTCTGGTTCTATGTTTCCCTCTTCTTTCGTCTTTTATCCACCCTGTTTTGTTTTTTCTCGTTCCTGGAAGTAGGACATTTCCAAGGCGGAAGATGGCGTTCGGTGACCATCCGGACAGTTGTCTTGTAGCTTTTGCTCATTCTTAATTCTTTCTTCATATTTGACGTTTCTTTTCGTTGCGGAAACCAAAAAAAAAAAAAAATCGATGAACCATTATCCGTCAGTTTTTGTTTTCCTTCTTTCTATTGTCAATATTCTTTTGTCAATATGTTTTTCGTTACTAAAACCGAAGGTACGAGTAGTGTGTGGGAGGGTAAATTAAATCATCAGTCGGGCTGGATCGTTCATTTTTAATGCTGTTGATTTCTGTTCTCTCTTTCGCTTTTATTTTGAAATTTTTGCCGGTTTTGACGACAAATAATCACAAGGCTTGATGGTGAAGGAATGGTCGGTTATGTATAGCCCTTTTTTTTCTTTTCTTCCCCTTTTTCGTTTATTCTTTTTCTTCTATACCTCCCGACATAAACGAATCCCTCCACGGTCACACTTCCAATAGTGTCGTACAAAAGTCACCCTGGGGGCTGCAATGCACCCCATGATTGTTTGATTATATGCCCTCGTATAAAAAACTAATTAATTTTCTATTAATACAACCTCTTTCATTGTCAATTCTAAGTTAATTGAAAAGTGATTTTTGTTTAGGAATATGTTCTGATCACAGAATAAACACTCTCTATGCATCCAGACTCATATTGTATATCGTTATTTGCAAAGTTGAATTGAAAAATTTTAGAAAATATATTGTTGCTTATAACTTGCATTATTATAATTTTAGTGAAAAATCCACATACATTAGTAGAGATTGTTCCCATTCTTTCAGAGGACTAACAACAGATAATATA
>BOPP01000043.1:3842194-3908135 GCA_017312745.1 Gryllus bimaculatus
TGTTGAGCTAACCCGATATGCGATATTGGATATAAGAAAGATAGCTGCTGAATTATTTGTAGGTCTGGTAGATCAATGATGGGATCCTGTAATAATCCTCTTAAAAGCAGGTCTGTGTAATGAAAAGCGGCCTAACTTGGAGGACATGGTGTGACACTCAGTGCCTAAATGCTGTTTCAAAAAGGCCTGTGCCCACAACATCATGCGAAACGGTATTTTCTTAACAGCTTTGCCGGATCCACTGTCCTTTTTAATACGAAATGAATAGTAATCTGACGATTGTCACCGTCTCATTTCTCTAGTTTTGATGACACGACTTAGAGATTATTTTATTGTCACAGATAGCATAAATTACCGTGCGTCTTGAAATAGCCTGTCAACTCGCTATACAAATACTGATACTAATACTTTCTAACAATATATTTCAAAATAGTGACGAGACTCAAAACTCAGTTTCAAAGGACTCTTTTTTTTTTTTATTTAACTTATTATCCACAGACCAGCATAACTGCTTTACAGATTGTTTTTTCATACCATTAAACAACTTAGAGTACAGGTATTACAAATAATAGAGACGCCAGAATACCTTTCAGTCAATTTCAAAGTAGTCACATCATAAAAAAACAATCATTATTTAGACTAAATGAAATTAAGGAAGCCAACAGGGATTCCATCATTAGCTTAGGATTTGCTGTTTACAAGTAAGTTGTTGATCCTATTCTTTACATTTTTTGCTATTCTAATCTGAAAAGGTTATAAGGAGAGGTCAGCACAATTGTATATAGATATTTATAATATGGAAAATGCTGTTTTTGATTCGGGGCATGTTGCTGCCTGGATCACATGAACCAGGTTTGCTAGATGCCAGTCAGTTGTGGCTCTCAATATGCAAAGATCGTGGACAACAGGAATGTGTGGTTGAGGAAGTATGTGATAAAATAGTTCTCGGTTTAATTCTGAGTGTAATTGGTTGATTACTCCTAATTGCAAACCAGGCGCATTTACACTAACGGTAGAATCTTATTTGAAAAGTTGCTTTTCTTGTTGTCAGCCGCATGTGTTTTACCAATACCTGGGCATGCTACATCTATGAGATGAGGGAGGAAGTTATTGCTCTCGCTAACACGGACTAGTGTAACTACTTCTGTTTTAAGAGACCAGTTATTTTCTGTTAAAATTTACATGACCGCGTACAATTCTATTGAAAGTATTGATCTTGCTTGAAGGTGATCTTTGTTTACGTGTGTAGTATGGTTTGTCCTGTTTAGTCTGGTGTCATGTAATTTCCCCAATATTTAATAGGTTTCTTTTTTTGGCTAACCATCCAGAGTCTGGTCTGCCTTAAGTAGTTTTAGGGTTCAGGCCGGCCGTAGTGTTCTACATGGAGAGCATAGATGTGAATATTATTTGCCTAGAACATTTATTTGGAAGCTTATAGTTTTATCTTCCGCATTTGCCCCCGTGCCCATTGAGATTACTTTGTTCAGCTTCCTCTTGTACGATTTTATGTGGCTGTTTTTAGACACTTGTTAGAGGCTCAGTATCCCTGCAACTGTTCCCAGTATCAGCAAATCAACCCTCAACCGTTGTTGTGATTCTTGAGTAGTTGGGAAAATCACTGCGTGCCAATTATATTGAACCCCATTTGCAGATAAATGGGCTATGCCATTGTGGTGACTCCAGCTGTGATTGTCTTTTGTGTTGCAAGTAAGGACGTTGAATTATTCTACCTGAACACAAACTCTTTACTATTACGGAAGCTTTTAGTATCTCCATTTACCAAGTAAGGACGCGGTAATCCGGCATTCTTGTAATTTACAATCATTAACCTTTCGTGCCATACTCTTCGAATGCTTGGGTTAACATCTAAAAAATACTGCCAGTGTGTGGTTATATTTTGTTCGAAGTCTTATATATATTAAGTGGTCCTATTCTAAAAAGGAGTTGATGTAGTTGATCGAGTAAAGCTCTTTCCTATTGAATCCAAATTGCAAACAGAGTGGTATGTATTCGATATCTCCATTAAGATACTATTTCAGAAGTCTTTTAAACAATTAGCTTTTTCCATACTTGCATACAATTAGGATTAGGCTTATAGGTCTATAGTTTTATGTACAAGTGTGGCGTTTCTTGCTTAGGTTGTCGCGAATGGTCATTACTACTAGAGGTCTTCCATTTTTGGGGGATAGTACCTGTTCCTCACTAATATTGAAAGCATGAAACTAATTGCAGTTAGATGACTATATGCTTTCTTATTTAGTTTTTGTAAAATATATCGGGGTCTGTTATCCTGGATCCATTCAGCTGATTTTTTCTTATGGTAGACTGTCACTTTTGATCGGTTTGGGCTATGTTTCATTCGATGATTATATATTTTACTGCCCCGTGTGGGAACCTGTTGTATACTTCCAGTCTCAATTGACTAATCGTTTAAATTGTTAAGTTGTGGTATGTATATTTAGCGTAATGTTTTTGGAACATGTCTCGTGCTAGTAATTGGTCACATTTTCTCCTTGTAGTAGCTTGTGGCGCTGTTTTTCTGATTTACTTTAGTTCTGGGTATCATTGGATTGATTTCTCTTCGAATATTTGATTTTGGTAAACCCTGCCATAAATTGCCGTGTCTTTAGGAATTTATTTTTTAATGTAATTTTAATATCTCGTTGGATTCAATGTTAGCATCCGTTCTTAAAAAACATATTTTCTTGGAGTGTTAGCTTTATTTAGTATTTTCTTTATAAGTCTGGGCTTCCATATATTTGCTCCATTGCCTACGCTATTTTGTTCGTTTCTCTTGAATTAATTTTCAATGCCCGAAACTAGGGTATGTGTATGTTGTGATATTTTGGTTTATTAATTTGACATAGTTTTTGCTTTTGTTGCTGCTTTGTTTGTATGGATTTTAGTGAAACGTATCAGTATGGCATCACTACAATATTCTTCTTTGTTTTTCATGCAATCGGTTTGTGGAGAGAATTATCACTTGTTTGTTTGGAAATTTTACCCAATTCTATGTTTTTTTAGTGTCTAAGCGAAATGACAACCAGTTTTAATATTAGTTCATATCCGAGGTAGAGAATAACAGGACAGTGGTCAGAGTCTCATCACGGTAACACATGAGCAAATAGCAGGAGTTGTTGTTAGATCTTAATCAGAGATGGTGATGTCAAAGGACTATCTGGCTTCAGACATATACAGTTTTTGGCGTAAATCGAGTATGGTTTCGCTGGGGCACTATGATTTAGAAAGTTTAAAATGTTAGATGATGCCTTTTCAAGCAACTCCTCTCTCCCATATTGCTGTATTCACTTTACAACCCCACATTGATCACTTTTTCACTGTATTAGATTCCATTAAAATTCGTAGGTTACTGCTATTATGTAACATATTAGCTTTAATTCGTTAGATATATCGATTGTTATTTTCAAGTGGAATTTATAGAACTTCTATGGATATATTAAACATATTATTTTTTAAACAGTTGTAAACTCATTATTGCTATATAGCTCTAGGTTTTCAGATTTGGAATAGAGACTACTGGCGTGGTCTAGCTTTCTTATTTAATTAGTCATTTAGCTTATCCTCCGCTGCTGCATGTTGACAAATTCTGTCGTTCTCCTGTAACAGTATATCCAGGGATTTTGAAAGGTTGTCCTCGGTGCAGGTTCGTTTCTGTTATGCATGCACATTGTTATGCAGGAATTTCTCTAAGGAACTTGAATAAGTGTATTTTTCTTCTATTTAGCGTATCACATTTGCAGTCCAGTTAAGAAGGAGTGTTATTTGATTTTAAGTTGGGCTGTTTATTCCATTTTGCTTAATTATATTTGAGATTTGATTGATGACAATGTTTATGTATCTGTGGAGTTCCCAATGTAGCTAGTTATTTGGTTAACTTAATTGTTGGTTAACTTCTGCACTATATAATTTGTTGCACTATTTGTCATGCCTATCGGTTCATGGTTGATGATGAAATGTTGTGCAGTACGTGCGGTGAAGTTGTTATTTTGCCTGTCGCATTAATTAACAAATTGTGAGTAGTGGATTTTGATTTATGTTTGGTTTGTTGTGGACGAATGTTTTGTGAGTGAGTTTTAAGTTGTCAATAGTTTATATGATACCTGTGGAGCTTGGAAATGGTATTGTTAATTGATTGATTTGCATGGATTCTCTTTACTTGTGGAAAGTACTTTGCCATTATTAAGAAGCTAGCCATATGGATTTGTCTTTACAGAGATGTACATGGGGTGGTGGCGTTTGGTGGTTAAGTAAATAAATTTACAGTCTTTTGCGTGCATGTTCGTTCTGACACAGTTAGCACCAATGTCGAGGGGCATAGTGCAATAATTTTTTGTGTGTCCAATACAAAGTAAAGCACTTTCTTTACATTGAGGAGGCGGCCTTTTGTTGTTTCCTCTAATTCTACCTTTACGAAATAACCAGGAAAAGTAATTTGTCCATAGTTTACCAATATTCCTTTCCTTCTGTGGAGTTTGAGAGTGTCTAATTGCATACTACTGGTTGAATGCGTAATTGCTCCTACTCGTTAGTATCTGGCTTACTTTTTTATTGGAATAGTTTAGATTTATGTAATTCGTTGAAAATTTCTTCTTCGGTGAATATTATGAGCTAATTTTGTATATTCGACTACTGATGAAGTTTTTTCGTTTGCACACAGTTGTACATAGTAGGGAAATCACTTTTTTCTTCACATATTTCTGACTTTTCGATATTCTGAACGTTTTTACATAATATTTTTTACTGACTGCCTATGCTTTTTGAGGTACACACGTTTCCTATTATTCCTTTTTGAGGTCTTTGTTTAGAAGAGTATATTCTGCGTATCTGAGGCAATACGGAGGAATTTTACATTTTCAATACTGTGAGGTGTCATTGTATATTTACATTTTCTTGGGACTCGGCTCTACTGTTCTAATAGTATTGAGGTAATCTATTTATTGAGGTGAAGTCAGTTACTGCACACAATTGATCAGCCACTTCTACGCTTTGCGTCACCTATAGTTAGCGTTATTCCTTGACTGTCCTCTTTTTTTGAGTGAGTTCACATGCTTCGATGCGCTATAGTTGTCTGGTGAGAATCGACTGTGATTTCTGTAGGCCTAGCTTCGGGCAGATTGGAGGTTTCCAGCTTGATTGTGAGCGCTCACGTGATATTTAGAATATGGTTGCGCAGTTGTTTCTGCGCTGTTTGTTGCATCAGTCCCGTGAAGTGAAGAAAGCTGTTGTTGATAGAAATTTGGTTTTAGGTGGTTCTTATTTGTTAAGGTGTTCTTGGAAGAATGGATTATTGATGTTAGCACGAGATGTTGATAATTTTGTTGAAAATCGCGCGATTTGGTTTTCTTTTGTGACCGATTTTGAGTTGTTCTGTCTTGTCGTATAAAATCACAGTTATCCATGTCTTATTTATAGTTCGATCGGATCTGCTGAATGACGAATGTTCTCTAGCCGCAATCTTCTTCAGTCTAATTACCTTTTGGAGCAACTTATCCCGTATATCTTTCGATGCAGCACTTTTTTCTGTGAGTTTAATCAATTATTAGTTTCTGTTAGGCATCCACTCACTATAAGCACACTTGATTTTGTCTCTGTGACGGGCACTTTATTAGTCTAAATTGTTTGTATGTAGTTTTGCCGCAATGCGGCAAAAAGGAATCGTTGACTACGCCCTATCTCACCACACGCCTATATCGGATCGCCACGACTACACCTGAATAAGGAGCATTTCGACTCCAAGAGTCACTGATAACTGCACGAGCAACTCGGAGCTAGGTCACGTCCGTTCCGCTCGGCGGTTGAGAGCGAACTGCCAAAGGGACTCTGAATAAAAGTTTCTAATATATTGTCTAGAAAAAATGAAATTCACAGGACAGGGTACGTATCCACATTTCCTATATGAATAGGATCGTCGACCGTGTGAGCTGCCCTTCGTTTTGACCAAATTATATTAATAATAAACTTTACTCCAAATATAATAATAAGAAAATTAAATTAATTTTTGAAAGATTTCGCGATCATGCTTCGGATTTCGTGGAGATCAACCAAGACATCATCATACGCAGGGGAGATATTACGTATCAGATACCTAAAGTAAGAAATCTACTCAACGCTATTTTTCTATCCTACTTGTAGTGTGAGTTTGATATTGACTTGTAAAAGAATACATTTCGTATTTTTCAATGGCATTTTCATATTATTTTTTGGCATAGCTTGTGTAAGTAAAAATTATTTTTGTTGCGTCTCATGTTCAATTCCTTGGAAAACTATCTGTTCATTCGGTAATAATGTATTTGCAAAGATATTTGACGGTACTATGAGGGATGAGGGCTTAAGTTTATTCCCTCCTGAAACCTTTTTCCAGTGGTGCAAAATACAGCATCTCCTGACATGTCTCCGGACATGTGTGCTAATGTAGTGCTTGCAAGTTAATGTGCGAATGTGGAAGTAGAGGGGCGGAAGTGGACGAGGGTGTGGACATCTGGCTTTAAGAGTTCTCCAGAAATGTGTGGAATTCGAACGAAATATATAGCCAAAGCAAAAAGTTGCTACAGTTGGGGCTCAAATCCTGTGATCTCATGGTAAACAATGGTGCACGAGCAACGGTGTCCGCTGTGCTTTCCCAACCGTTTCATGTAATGTAACAAGATGAAAGACAATGTAATGAGAAGAGAAGTAATGCTATATGAGAAGAGAGACAAAGTTACGTATCGAAATTGAAATGTAATAATGAGGTTTATTCTCTCTATATAGTAATCAAATTTGTAAAAAATGTAAAGGAGCATTTATTAGCTCTAAGCAACCCCTATCTCTAATGTGTTGCATAGAAATTAATTTGGAATTTCACCTCTGATTAGTAAAGTGAAACAAAACTTAAGCGGAACACTTTCCATGAAATCGTAGAATTCCTCAACTGGAAATTACCCCACACCATGAGCTACTGTAACCACGAGACGAATTGAGGGAGTCGGGCTCTCAACACATGCGATCATGCAAAGGGATGGCTACTTTCGCCAAACCCTACAGAATTCTGACAGTGCTAATATTACCGAGTCGCCTCGGACCCTTCACATTTCCACCGCAGAATTACGGTCTGCTTCACCTCGTATTGTGGTTGCGGTTGCGCTGTGAACCGGGTGGGTCCTAACCACAGTGGCACCAGCCCTGTACTTCACATAATACCCGCTAATAGCCACCAGTCGTTTCCTGACACTTGCGGTCGCGCCCAACTGCAGCAATAGGAAACAACGCGGCCATGCGGTGGGTGTTTCGGGCAGTTGTAAAATTGCGGATTAAATTTGATCGTAGGAACTGTGGAAAAGGCGACGATATCGTGGAAGAATGTAATGTCCATCTGAAGCGATGAGTGAATTTGTGGATGGAGGAGAGAAGGAGTTCTGGATTTCTTGAGACACAGGCACGAAAACAACTTTTGATCAAGTCCTGGGACTTGCAGAAAGAGGCATTAATGACAATAACTACAAATGAATTGAAAATTACTAGAATCTTGTCATCTCTGATATGTACTGTTTATCGAGCTTTCAGCCATACGGATTCATAAGCTTTGGATTACTCGGCCTAAACTGCAGCTACGGTTAACCTAAATCACAGTCATGGGTTTCTCGGTGCAAACTGGGACGATGGAGCTAAAGAAATGATCACTCCACTGCTATTGATCACAAGTGATGAAAAGTGAGATTGTTGCACTCATCTGTCAATAATCCTTCTCCTTCACCTCGAGACGCAAGTGATACTCGTCGCGCCATAAAACGCCCCTGGATTTTCCCCACGTCTTCAGTCAATGCTTGCATGAGCATGTCTGTACTCAAGCAGCTTCGCGGGAAATACTCTGGCACGCTTAAGGTTCAGGTGCTGCAAGTTTACTTGATTGCTGTCCATCAAACCCAGGGGATTACAGGTGTCCAACCCTAATTTAACAATGCTATCACACCTGTCCACTACACATGCTCTTGTATTCTGCTGGTAACTGCATATTTCCCTCCGCTATGCCTCTTTGCTTCTTGAACGTACTCTATTTCGTGTTTACTCTACTATATTTACAAGAACCTAGCGGTTTCTAGACCCGTCAGTCTCTAAGTACACGTATGTCTAATAAGTTCATTGGCTCCTTCAAAATATGCACATTCGGCGTGGTATTATCATTCGAATTATTGTTTAGAGTTGTATTAATCATTTATATTTAATACTTTTGTTATTCATCCGGTAAATTCCTGCTGATTACGGTGTTCCAAGTTGCCCTATTTCTATTTTTGCACACTGATTTAACATGAAAAAAGCCGCCCTGGGAACACCAAGGTTCACGTTTCTACGTTTCTCTGCTGTGCATGCTGAAACAACCTGGAATGGTCTCAACTTTCTACGTCTGGTCTCGCCTGCGCCCTGAATTCCGATCTCGGTTGCTGTCCCTTTCCTCTGCTTCGATGTCCCTTATCTCTTTTTCCCGGTGTTTGTCTACCGCATCAACCTCCATCGCTTCAGCCAGCTGCCTTGCCTGCCGTGTAACCTCAAATATCTCGGCGACCGCTGCCGACGATTCCCAGGATGGGTTGCTGTGTGTAATGAGCTTGACCTCTGTTGTATGTAAAATAAAAATATAATTGATTAAAGTGTTTTAAAATCTCTTTCTGCAGCTACGTAAAGGTTTTTTTTAAAATTAAAATCTAAAAAGTTTTACATGTAGTTTTATCTTATTTCTAATAAAATTGTTGTGATTATGTTAAGTGAAAAGTGCCTAAAAATGTTTAAAATATATTCTTCAAAACTTTGGTAAAATTTTTTTATTAATTCGCATAAAATTAAGTTTTTTCGAGTGCATTTATATCATTACATGAAATCTTCATTTAAAATGCTGAGAACGTATATTGCGATCATGCTGTTAACCGAAAATACACGTAATTGTGAAAGACAATGACGACATTACCTTATTATGTAATGTTTTATCTAAATCTGTGCAAATTTATTACGTTAAACTACGTCGTTCTACGCAATATCTAAATTTTCTACACAAGTTTGATATACCTTTAGAAAATAAATTTTGAAATGCTAACTGAAGAAAAGGATCGACGATGTAGAGAGCAAAACTTTGAAAGGAAAAGTTGGTGTGGTGTAAATGTAGTAAGTTCTTTTGGAAATATGAATTTCAATGATTTTTGGAACATAATATTCTACATGTCTGTTAACTTATCTTATCCAAAATCTGCACCTAGTAGAATGGATAAACGTGAACCATTTTTGTTAATCGTAGTTCGTCATCCTAGCTTTCTTTCCCTCGTCGAATTCGCTCTTCATTCCGATTCGCCCACTACCCATCACCGACATCTCAGCGCCACTTTCATCGCCTCTGCCCCTGCTCTCTGCTTCTTTTCACCCACCTTCTTCCCGTCTTTCTTTTCCCACCCGCGCGTCCAACCCACTCGTCCCACCCGGCCACTCTTATCAGAAATTCGTCTCACTTATTCGTCCCACTCGCTCTCCCTATCCGTTCGTCACAGCCAATCCTCTACTCCGCTTGTCCCCACCTATCCTTTCCATCATCAGCATCACATACGTACTACTCACTCACTACACGTCAGATCACCTGATACGTGTTGCTCTTAAGCAGGTCCTTGTGGTGTCACTCATCCCACATTCGTTATAATTCAATATCGTTCTTCTGCGTTCCTTGGTGTTCCTTAGTCCACGTGACTGCTCCTCGCGTCTGCTCATTTCCCCAAGCAATTGGCCCCACTCGGCGTCCTGTTCATTGCGCCTGCCCAGCACCTCCGCCCATCGCTGCCGCTCCCGCTTTGCTCTGCTCGTGTGTTTCGCCTCCATTCGCCGTCGCTTTCATGATTGATTGCGGTTCCGGGCGTGTCAACTGCTAAGAAAAGATTCCCTCTACAAATAAGCAAACAATCTTCACACTGTGACTGCAATGCTGATAGACAAACCGTTAGGCATATTGTGAAAGTGTGTCCATTAAAATCCTATGCTGGCCTATGCTGGCATTAAAATCCTATGCCGAGAGTGCAATGTATTAATGACTTAGATGTATGTTTATGACTGTTCCAGTGAGTTAGCTTTTGTATTTTTTTGCAATTTTATATACATGTTCATGTATTTTTGAACTGTGTATCCATACGATAAATAATAAATAACTGCTAAGGTCATTAGCGCCGTAAGTGTGGTGCATGTTTGCATCACGGAAGATAGCAGTGATATTCCCCTCCTGGCAAGATCCGGCGCCGACCTATGTCAACTTGGTGGATTTCCCCAACCACGTATCTCCCACCAACGGGACAAGCTCAAGCTCCCGCGTGGCCCCTGACTCTAACCCTCAGTCATCGTGATCGCTCATCATGCCTGCTCATCTCCGCATACGATTGGCCCCACTCACCACCCACGCATTGTGTCCGCTCCACACTCCCGCTCACCGCTGCCGTTACCGCCTTACTCTGCCCGTGTTGCTCGCCTCCGTTGATCACCCCGTGTCCCCCGCCCGCAATCATTGCCGCCGCCCACCCCCCGCACCCGCTCTCTGTGTTCGACTGCTTGCTCTCTGCCCGGCAGGGAGAGGCTCGGCGCGCGTCGGAGCCTTCTGGGACCAAGCGAGGCCTCGGCCCCGCTCGATAGACTTCCCGCGCGCATCCGCCCGCCGCCGCGTGCCTAGGCGGTTTCGAGAGCTAAACCAGCGGAGCGAGATTTCGGGTGATTTGCTGCGATCGGGGGCGCTCGATTCTTCTTAATGCGTTTGGCGGGTTTATTCTACCTGGGAGGGCCGAGTTGCTAGCCCTGGACCGTGTTTTAGGAGTTCCTTGAGAAAACACTTGTAGCGCAGTAGAGAAGGAATCTGTAAAGAAAACAACTGCGAGTTCTGTTTTCCAAAAACACTAAATGTTTCTATTCGATACAGTTCTGTGCAGGAGAACCCTAGTAATCCGAACTAATGGGATGTGATGTACTTCCCCCCGAGTCATGATTAAGTTTTGTTGTCCAAGACATGTAGTAAGCTCGTCGATTCAGTCCTACAGTAATAATGAAAAATCCACGAGATTTGGCGTGTGAAGACGTTACATCTGACAGTTAAAATAATAGTTTACGTAACAAGGGCACGAAGCAGGTGATTCACGCACGAGTCGAGTTTGCCGGTCTCGCTACGCTCGGACGACTAAGAGATGAGGGCGAGATTCGTCGCGCCCGTGTTGCGAATGACACGTTTTAACACACCGGGAGCAAAACGCAATGCATCAAGTAAAGGAATAGTTAAGGTGACATAAAATAGCCTCAAAATTGTAAATATCTATTTCATAATCGCAGGACCACAACTTTGAAAAGATCGCTGAGAATATATCAATTTTAGAGAAAGCATATGACCGGTTTAAACGCTAGCATTGACAAAGAACAGACAGACATTTTGCTGACACAAAAATTGTTAACAAACTTTTCTACATCAAGGACCCACAAAACGTGGATTCTGACAACGACAGTGTGATAGAAGAAGTAATTTGCTACGTTTTGAATCACACCTTATCTACTATTAAATACCAGGGCCCCACAGTATTTTCTATTTTTTAGCACTATTTTTAAGTTGACAAAATAAGTTTTCTACATCTCTTTGATAAATAAACCGAAAAGAAAATATTGAAATTTTACTAGTCTAACATATTTTTAATTAGAAACTTTAATCATAGAGTACATGTACTCTTATCTTAATTGTTTTGCAAATTTATTTATGAAACGTGTTGCTGATTATGATTCGCGGATACTTTCCGAAACGTCAGGCATACTCCATCCGTGAGGGACACATCTGTTACCAAAATTGCTGTGTTTGAATTACATGCGTCACATGCAACTGTCCATCACTTGTAATTGAATCAAATGCTTTAGTACAGTGCATTTGTGCTCTCCCAAAAGTATTTTAGCGAATATAAGTAACATGCTATTAATCAAGAATTACTCAGATATTCTATTTCGGATTTGGGTTTCAATATTAGTAATGTTTCAATATTTTGTTAATTCAATAGCATTTTTAGAACAAATATTCAGAAGTCGTCTTCTTCAGTCAGCTTTAGTTCTAGGGACCAGTTTTAGTACCCGTTGATAACGACATCTCATTTCTTATCAATCTTTCATCATTCCTCGTGCGTGATTCAGCCATTTGTTTAATATTCATTGAGAATATTAAGAACGGTGCGAAACGAAAGACTAGCTTCCCTAGTTTCATTTCTTGTGATCTAGTTTGGAATCTTCGGCACTTGTTCTGAGAAAAAGAACTTCAGTAGCTTTTATTCTATTTTCCGTTATTCATAGTCACAGTTCTTGTTTCCCTTTTCGTGTAAATCCCTTTCAAAGTGCAGAATAATAAAAGGGAAAAAATAATAATTGTATAAGACACAAATTTTAAAGGTTTTTAATACATTTTTAGTAAATTTTATTAACATATCTTGAAATCCGTGATCAGGGTATTTAAAAAATTTTGTTTTTTCATTTGTTGTAGGTGAGTTAAATTTGCTGATTGCAAGTTCTTCTGACCTGCAAAACTCATTGTTCGTTTGTGGTAAGTCCGAAAAATGTGAATAATGTTGTGATCAAAATGTATGCAAATGTAAAAGAATATCCAAATTGTGTTGATACCATAGGTCTCATGACTCTAGCAATCAAAAAGTTGTCAGACTCATAGCCTTAACACATGTTTCTTTATGTTGATCGACGCACTGAATCCGAATCTGAAGCCAAACACCACACGTTTTTTTAACCGCGAAAAAACATCGTGATTTTGTGTTGTTTTTTTGTTTTCGGGGATTGTTGTCAGACCCAAAGACGTGACACATGTTTCTCCATATATTTAGACGCGTTGAATCCGAAATCAGAATTGCGTCACGGCCTAACAATGTTTTGTAATGGCGAAAACCACCGAGAAATTTATGTACAATTTCCTATTTCACGGAGTTCTTTCATGATTTAAAAAATGTAGGGTGGTGGCCCACTTCTGCCATCAGATTCGGGTTCACTGCGTCGACATACATAAAAAAATATGTATCAAGTGTTTGTCCCTGACAACAACCCCAGAAAGCAAAAAATACAATTTCACTTTATTTTTCTCGATTTCAAAACTTGGAGGAGGTGAGCGCAATCCTGGCTCCACCGCGTCGTCAGTCATAGAAAGCCGTACGTCGAGTTTTGGTTGCAACAACGTTTTTTCGTATGCCTATGTGATTAGTTTTACAATTTATACTTTTGTTAATCCTGGGTCCGACCGCAGCCCAGTCACTTCGCATTTTTTTCAGGAGCTGTTATTCCGAAAGGGGAGTACAAAGAAATCTGTTATTGGCGCGGAGGCCTAGGGGCAGACTCGCAGAGTGGAAGTAATTAATAATCGTGGTGGGGGCTCAGTAGTCATTTCAATGGCAGCAGCAGTAAACATAATATCAGTAGTCATCATTCTGGCCTCTTGGTAAATATAAGTTCAGCAGACTATGTGCAATATATGATGCTTGCCAGATCATCAAAAATGATGACAGCCGTTGTCCGAAGCAGCAATTCGCAATAAAAACCAAATGGCTGTGAAAATGTACCATGTCAGTATTCATAAAACACAAACTTTTGAGATTCTGAATCTTAAATTTCTTGAGAAATCCACTAGCCTAGTTGATACGGAACATTACGCATCTCTACTGCATGATATAGCAGTAGTTACTTTCGCAAATTTTTAATGTTTTCATTGAATTCATTATTGAGAAGCAGATGTAACTACTTACATCCAATGCGATTAATCACGATTTTGCGAGGGTGGTGGCGCTTTAATTAAGTAAATTAGAAATAATTTTTGCTCATATTCAATAGGGATCATTACCGCACCATTTGGAACCGATATAATCAATAGTATGTTACTTGTATCTAATATAATTGAATAGGTGATTTATCTGTTTTACTTTACTTTTTCGTTGTTTTTAAAAAAATTAAGTTTGTGGAGTGTTATTCTATTTTCGTTGTGGTGTCATGCATAATACTTGCATTTGATATGCTCAGGTCTGTATTTACTTACGTTGTGGCTTCAAGGAAAAAAAATCTGTTTGGGGTGGCAGTAAATCCATCGAAATGAAAGAAACAGCCACCGAAATCGCTCGGGGAGATCAGACCAGCAGATCCAGCTTTTGCCTCTCTTTCGAAGCCTACCCTTTCCCGTCTCTTCGTTTCTTCTCTTCCCATTTATCTTCTTTTTCTCCTTCCATTGTCCTCTTCTTCCCAGGGTCTCTCTTTTTCTTTTTCAATCTCATTTATTTATACGCCCAGTAAGAAGTTAGAGACACTTATACGCATGTCTGAAGGATGTTACATAAATTACACGATATGACTTCAAAAAATGTAGTAAAAAAAGAACAAAGACATAAAAAAATTAAACAAGCACTTAATACAAGCCACAAAAATCACGTAATATATAGATGAATTCAATACAAAATAATACCGCTCTTAATTAAAAATTAAAGTAAAAATGAAATAAATAAAAAACATTAAATTTATTATATTTTTAATTAAGAAGATTCTGATAGATATTGAAAATTTTCAATTTTGTATATATAACATCGAGATTTTATCACTATCAATGTGACCTTTAAATTCTTTGGTGGTATATTGAAAATTCCAATAGCTCTATGAAAGTGCTTATAAATATATTCGGAATACTGAATTCCTGGATTCCGAATTCTAAAGCAGAGAAATATGATACAAAAGGCTTATGATGAAGAAAATACTAGATGAAAGTTTATTGGTACTCCGTTTCATTATTTGACAACGCATTATCTAGCCATAATGGTTTTCATTTTGAAGTTTCTTTTGACGTCCCAGTTCCCAGCTTTTCAATGTATTAACTTGCCTCACCTTGTATGTGCTAGAGATCTGTTCGTGAGGTGAGAAAATTGCAATAGTCCATTGCTGCAATGTATTCGACGAGGGTAAACGCAATGCAAACATTAAAAAAGTCCTTGGGTTCTCTCCAGCGTGTTCCCATCCACCTACACCGCGCTCTGGCTTGTCCATCGTCCCGCCCTGCAGCTCGAAATAATAAAGTCCTGGCTGTCGATTGCCGCAGGGGCAGCATCCTCCGCTCCGATCCGCCGAAGTTGTGGCCCGGCCGAGTTTCGCAATTTGTTTTCATCTCATTGTTGCCGTGTCCAACTTCGCCGGTAGATAAACCATTTATTTTGCTCCGTCCCCCCCCCCCCGCGTTCTGCCTCGTGTTGCAATCCGCGACGGAGGCGAGGGGGTATTTCAGTGCGGAGAATAAGATTTATGTGGTCAACTAATCTTTGGTGAGGTCGCTCGTGGCCCTGAGCTCTGGCGCAGTTCACAACGCAGGCCAAAACACGCGCACGGCATTTCCGCTCGTAAGGTCCAATGCTAAACGTTCATTGAAAGAATATAAAAAGTGTTTTGTGCAATATACATAAATGTCGTGGATATTAAAATGCCGAGAACAAATTTGGTAATTTTAAACAAGCACACTGTATATTACACAAAATGTTTATTACTAAATTGTTCAATTCTACAAATCACCATAACAATCGAATTACATTTATATTGTTCATTAATCTCTAATAATATTGTGTCCCATCTCAATTGTGCTAATGTTAACGTGCATCTTTTACCGTTACCTTTTGTAAGTGGTACCGTCATCTGACCACATTTGCTTTGAGTCGAAACATTTTTGTTTTCTGTTGTCGTGCCGAGCGGACTCTGATGCCGAGATTGGGAGCAACAGCATTCTCTTTTCGGGGTTCTAATGACAACGTCGGGAATGAAGGCTGTTAATTTATTTCGGGCGACAGAAATCGGTGCTAATGAGGCAACTGCAGTTAAATGTTTGCAAGAACCCATTATAGTGCAGAAACGACTAAAGAGCGTAAATACTCATAAAGTAAAGATTAGTGAGGGTGTGAATAATTATATTATATTATAGAATATAATGTATGATAATAGAATATTATAATACATTATATTCTATAATATATATTATTTCAGATTTTTAAACAATGTGTTGATATTGAAAAATAATTAAAACCAATTACATCAGTTCAAAAATTTCAAATTCGCCTCACAATGTGATTGGAATTTCTTTCTTTCACCAATATTTAAACAATGGTTCAATCAAGACATATAAACTCGAAACCTTATCGGTATTATATTGATTGTGCACCAAACTCATTCGGAATAACCATGGTTGAATCAGATGAGTGGGCTCTAGCGCATCGTAACCAACTTCAGCCAATGAAGGGCACCAGTTAGTGTCATAATATTAACGGGAATATTAAAAGCCAAAATGATCCGTTACAAGCTAATTGAAAAACATTTTTCAAGCATACACCGTAAATTTGAACGAGGAAACTTATCGTGTGATTAAATAAAAAAAATAAAAATCTAAAAAAAACAGTATTAAATATTGCTCACAAAAGGAAACAATAACAAAGATAAGAACTTTTCACAAACAACAAAACGAAAAACTTGACAGTCTGTTCCTATTTTCAATATACGTCTTCCCGCTCCTGTGCACAAAGCGTCAAACGTCATTCATCTTTTCCCAAATCTTCTAGCTCCTCCCAGACGCTCATTCCTGATCGACAATTAAGTTTTTACGTAGTCGTTTTGTGGCTTCCATCTAGCAGACAACTGATGATGATGGCTAAGCCATCGAAAGCTGCTATTGAATTAAAAAACATTGTTGGCAATGACAACATCTTTAATTATTTTAAAAATGCCAAAGATATCTTTCCACAACACCTACATTTCGCTTTAACCAACTTCGAAAGGGGATGGTAATACAATTCGTCGAATATATTGCTGCATGTGACGTCTACTTCTAGGAACCAGAACAGAAATAACTCCTCTGCACCAGTAGTGTATAATAGGATATCGAGGTTGGTGGAAACAATTGTGTTTCACAGAAAACATGGAAGGACAATCTTGACTCCTTAGCTCATTAGTCGAGATTATTTTTAAGCGAATGGTTATACAATATTTATATTATTTTCTGCTTCCTAGTAGTAATCAAGAGATAAGTATTTGCCATCTTCCCTATAATTCCTATTTCAACATTTTAAATATCTCTACGAGTCTTGTGCTGGTGTAAGAAGTTGGGAATACTCACGCAATTTGCAGACCATTAGTTTGTGGAGCATACATTTCTAGAAATGAAGTGCCTGTATCTCTTTCCATAACACTCCTGCTGTAAGTGTTAACGTTGAAGTCCTCTTTTGCGAAAGGGCGCAGCACAATGCTCAATACCTTTGTTGTAGAGATCTGCTCGGAAATACTCGTTGTTTTAGAGAGGTATCATACCAGGATTAAGTGCATCTGCTTGTCAATTATCAGAAATATAACGTAATGCGATTTGGAAATGTAGTATCAAACCCCATTCTTATAATTAATATTACATTTGGTGTGTTCATTGCGAAAATTATCAAGTAGAGAAGGGAGTCAAAGATGGGACTATTTATTCGTTTTTCTTTTCCATTATTCGAGTGTGTTGCTTTCTGAACTATTTTACGGACGGTTCTGAAAATTCGCGACAAGAGGTGGTTTTCCAGGGTAATGTTTGGACGATGCGTGCAGAAATCTTCATTACATGTAGTAGAATTTGTGTCAGAGGGCACGTGCAAAACTATTTTTTTGATGAAGTGCTACTTACGTTACCATTCGTGCCACCGAGTAGTTACTTTGATGTCCCTTCATGGTCAGTCATTGATGAACGGTCATCACTATGGGGCGGATTTTAATGAAATGTCATCTTTTGTTTTCACTTTAGAAAAATGCCGTTTGCAATAGAAATTCATTTTAGGTTATGACAAAACAAAATTGCCAATTTTTTTTGTCATTTATTTTGGATCTTTTTACGTCAGTTTTAGTAAATGTTTTGCAGATTTAATCGATTTTAATATCATTTTAATGGTACTTGCTTCAAACAATATTTACGAGGTGCTAGAAACGTTCACCACAGAATCCCTGAGAATCATATTCGATTTCTTCGCTCAGAAATTGTAATGTCAGTTGTTGTGATTTCTGAGTAATCGGCGGTGTAAGTTTATCGGCGCTATTGTCAGTTTGACTGCTTTCGCGATAAAGGTGGAGACGTTTGCAGGCTTAGTTCAGGCGAACAAAAGGTAGAAGCATCGATTACATCAGTAACATACCTAACAGCTTCAGATGCCCATCTGAAGTGTTTTTGATCAAAGTTTTTACGTAAGTTTTCTTTCTTTTTAGGGCAATTTAAAAACATTTTATTGATCATTTCTGGCAATGTCTTAGGACACCAATATCCACCTTCTAGTCATCGGGAAGGTACGACCGTATAGCAGACAACGAGCTGAATTTACTATCTAAAATAAAAAACATCAAGCCTACGTTAAATCATCTAAAACAACGGTTTCACGGAAAATTTTGTACATGTCAGTCGAATCTCTTCCGTGTCGATCACATACTTTCACCTACCATCTTCCACGATATTATGTGCTAATTCTGTAATTTTTTTAGATAATGGAGATATATATGACACTTGGTGGAGCATAATCACTTGATTATTTCTCTGTTTGACCCCACTAATGCAAAACAAAATATTAAATTCAGGTTTAGGAAGCGTTGATGGAGCATAATCACTTGATTATTTATCAGTTTGACCCCGCTAATGCAAAATAAAATATTAAATTCACGTTTTGGAAGCGCAGGAAAAAAGTATTTTGCTGTCGAATTATTCCTTATGATCTATTAAAATGAGATAATAGATAAGTCAAGATTTCAAATCGCCAATTGAGAGTAAAATTAAACATTTTGATTAGAAATATTCTTGATTTTGTAACTGTGTTTACGTAAGAGTGAAATAATTGTATTAACTTCCTACTTACAGGTTAGGAAGTTTAATAGACCAAGATTCTTCTGTTAAAAGAGCGGTCCGCCCGTAAGTGAAGATTGAGAACGTATACTAGTTTGTTCATTTATTTCATTTCTTTTTTACAACAAATGACTGAATGAATTAACATAGCACAACGAACATATCACAAAAGAAAGAGAAAGAAAAAATTCCATTCAAGTATATTCCTGCTTCTTGCCAAGTAAAAGTAGCTTTTAAAAAGGAGACAAACAGGAAATTGTATCAAGTAGTAATGTGCTGATCAGAAGGCCGAGATCGCTAGGCAGTAGTGCCCCATCTGTCTCAGACCAGAATATTGCGACTTCGAGTCCCGCCTCGGGCTTGGAGTGTTTGTGTTGGTCTGAATGAGTATGTCGTCCTTTCACCCCTCACTATCATAATCATTTTGTTTTCCATACCCCCAGAGCTAACTGCTCTGGGGGATAAAAACAGGATGTAGCTAAATGCTGATCCCATGATAAATTACATGCACCTTCCACAGAGATAATGTTACTGCGCCCCCGTAAATGCAGGGTGCATGCATGCGTAGTCAAAGTTGGCGTATTCGCGAGCAAAAAATAGTACAGAATATGAATATTATTATTGTAAAATGTCAGTTGTTTGATAGAACAAGCCCGCCGAAAAGTTTCATAGCCAGCCACCATTCCTTCCCATGCCCTCCCATCTTGCACGATTTCATCTCTATTTGGATTTGGAAGGTTAATGAGAGCGGATTATCGGGGAGTTGCTCGATAAGACCGCCAGGCTCCTCAGGCGAGCATGTAACTTGTATTTGACATGCGTGTCTCAGACCACGTTTAGAAACAAGAACGGCAGTCGTACTGCTAGTCCCCTGCACAAGATGGTACCTAGTCCCCTGCACGTACTGCTAGTCCCCTGCAAGTTCAACAATCAAACTTAAAGATGCCGGCAAGTTGAACACCTATTGAAGAGTACAAATTATGCGAAATAGTATGAATTTAAAGTGCAAATGAAATAGGTTTTTGATAGTATGGATAATAATTTGTATTCATGTCGTAAATGAAGCTAGTAAACAATACTGGAATGTATGTAATTATCTGGAAGGTATTAATGACGTTCTTCGCATCTACAGTTTCGAAAAAAATCTGTGTAACATTTATTAATTGAATAGATTTCAGTATGAATTCAGTTCTCTTGTACATAGGGTAATATCCATAATAAAGGGAATATAAGCCCGAAAACTCCAGGCTATGGCTTTGTAGTTTTTCAATGTAACATATCTTCTCTTCCTTGCACAAGACGTGAAGTGAAGGTGTCGTGTCAGGCGGTGACCTGTGATTCAGCCCACGGCCAGCGTAGAACGCTCGAACTTCCTCGGGGATAAAACAGTTGAGCGAGGGCGAGCGAGCGAATGGAACCCCGGGCAGCACTCACATTACACCCTGCTTTTGTGGTGGCTAGCGATGCATCATCTGTAGCTAGTTGCCCTTTGGCCCTTAGTCCTTCCGCCCTTCCCTCAGCCACCTCTCCCCTTTTCCTCCGAACTCGACTATATTTCCCTTAGCGTGTGGATGGCAAGAGACGTGTTCAGCCCCGGAATATCACTGCCCTTTCAAGGTGAGAGTACTGTGGAAATCAGTATTTTATGTACATAATAAGTACATGAGAATATATTTGACCACAGCAAATATACAAATTATGGTACAGGAAGAGGCAGGAACAGAGCGAAAGGTACAAATCTGCAGATCCATGAAATATAATGAAAACCTGTGAAAAGCTACTCTCATGGATAAATTCACAAGTAACAACAGTATTCTTTGGTTTGTCGTAGGAAACATTTTGGAATGATAGTATACGTTTTTATGTTGAATAAAATAGGTAGATTATATGACAAAAGCGTTATTCCTGCTTTCAATGAATTAGTTGACTCGATAATGTTGAGAGAGAAAAAATTTGAGTGAAATGCTGACTGAATTAGAGAAAACTCCTATCAATATGGAAATAAAAATGTATTAAAAAAGAGGGAATATTACTTGATGGATAATGTGTGAAAAATGAAGTTTCCGTTTAATTGGTTTACATTGTGATTTACAACATTGATTTTTATGTAGCGAAATACGCAATAACATTTCGAGCTTTCTATCAGGAATTCTTCGCTGCTAGGAGAGTTATAGTCATTATTATCTTGTATATGTATACAATGATTTATCATCTCAAAGTATTATTTTAATCATTCCACCACTCCTTGACATTTTCGGAAATTTTCTCCTTACACGTATACCTGGTAAGGTATAAAAGATAAGATCCTTTATCTCATTTATTTATTTCACTCGCTCCTTTTTTGTTTTTAATGATGCTTGCTTTCTTCTCTCTATTTGCGTCATCGGCTTCATTTCTATTTAATTGCAAAAATTTCTTTCCTAACTAGTTTAAATAGTTGCAATATTGAAGCTGCATTGGTTATTTAAAATCATTTCAGCCAATAGATACACATAATTTAAATTGGTCAATTACTCGTAACCTTCTACCCCATGACTCATCTGTTTCTACTGCCTCATTTCCATTTTATTCCATCTCGTCTCGATATCTCGTATACCCATAGGCGTCAGCAGCGTAAACCTTTTGCCATTGACCTAAACATTTGCCATTAAACCTTTTTTGCGCGTCATATTGTAACGTATTGCAAACGGACCTCGTAATAGACAGGTAGTCTGGCGTCGCGCAGGTGCCGAGGTTTAGGACTTAGACAAACTCCGTTAGGCTGTTGCAAGCGGGCGGGGGGCGGAAAGTCTCAGAACGAAGGTGTACAACATTTCAGAATATACTTTGGAAACTTCTCGGAGTTGTAGCTAACAGCAGCCAGTGGCGGAACCGCGTGGCTTCGCGGCGATCGCGTGTTCTCTATTGCCGTGCGAAAGCGAGTATGACGTCGCGAGTCACGTGGGCTGAGAGGATCAGAGTCAGAGCGCGAGGCGCAGGGGTGGGTCTTGAGCAGAGAATTTTCGCACGTGGCGGTGCGTTGACGCGCGGAGCTCATGGGGCAACCCGTATGTCGGAAACCGTAGAGGATATCAATTCCACATGTGGCAGTGGCCACGGGGTGGTACGCTGTGTGCGTAGGTCTTTGATCAGTGGCGAGTGCCATGAGTCAACGAATTAAGTACAGGTTGTTAGGGATTGCTTACGGGAATGACGCCTCTCAAAATAGTTGAGCTCTTGTCTGTGATTCGTAGTGAGATTGCAACGACGTCACAATATTTTCTAGTAAATAAAACATACTTCAAGGATAATGAAAGTACTATTAATAACATAAGAAGAAACAAATGATATTATATTGAACCAATGAGTTTCTGGATGGTGTGGAAAACTTCTTCGCCAAATATATCAATTCCTGGCTTAAAACACGACAAAAACCATGAATTCATCGTAAGTACGGAAATGAAGTATTTCGTTACTTCTTTTGAAAGGCTTCTTTTGTTACGGGCTTCTTTTGAAATATTCAAGGGCATGGCCACCCTCCCCTGACATTTCACCAAAGAACGTGTGGGAAGGGATGTGAAACATCTATCTGCACAGGCGTCGTCATGACGTGGGAACTTATTAAGTCTTCAATAAAAACAGGAGGAAAAACTATGCTATTGGTTTCATGTGGACGAGAACATATTTGTTCGTGGAGGATTTTCGATCCTTGCGACTCTCTTTCCCTTAATCAAGCAATGTATTTTTCTTCCCTCGTTCAAATCTAGGAAGACAGGCGCAAGGTTATGTTATTGTACGTCACTGTATCACATAGTAGTCCAAAATATATTTAAAAAATTGAGATTATATTGATGAGTTGATTCCAATACTTTAAAAAATATCATTAAACCTTACGATATTCGGTGAATGCTACAATTGCCATAAGTGTTTGACATTCTCAACATTCTTCTGTCGTTAAAATTTTAACATCACCTTCTGCCAAATATAAAATGATGGAGCTTCGATTTCTTTACTGCTAAAAGGCTTCATGTATAGTACCCCCAAAATTAAAATATTGTGTTCAAACTCATAGATCCCGAAATTCGTTTATATCGATCGTGGAATATAAATTTTGGAGAAAGTCATATAAACTCTTTAGGCGGTAGTGTTGACCTCGAAAACGCATAAAAACAGAAAGAAATAGACAAGTACAGGTTTTTGTGTTTTAGATAAGAATTAATAAGAAAATATTCACTTCATGTACTAACTATTTGCAAACGCGTGTCAATTACGCATCCTCATATTATCGCTGTTCCTTCCTCCGGGAAGGAATTAACGTATTGCCGCGAGAAGATGGAGAACGAAACTTTGAATAACTATATTCCTCAATTAGCTCTATGAAATGTACGCCGATGCTGAAGGTATATTTATGTGTTTTGTTTTACGTATTGTTCTTAATTTTGTTCCTCATCTTTAACATTGATTACCATGTAAATAATAACTATTTGTGTGGTATATTGGACGATGATAATCGTTTTTTTATTGCTACTTCACACGTAATTTCGCCGGATGTGAAGCATGAGCGAGCCCGTCCGGCCCAACACATGCAGACGCAGCTCTTTCAGGCTCGGCCCATCGGGGCCGCCCTCCCGCCGCCCTCCCCGCGAGCGATGGCCGCTGTCGCGCTGGGCGCCCGATACCACGACCGTGTCAGGTGTCAAATTCGCGCCGTTGCTCCGGCGCGTCGTAATCGCGTCAGCGGCGGCGGAGCGGCGCGCCTCGCAGTGGGCCTTGGCAATCGAAAGGGGCAGAAGGCCAACTCGGACGATTCCAATTTCGACCGTCCCTTAACCAGCATTTTAATATAAAAATGTCAGCTTAAGCTCCTGAGGATTAAATTACGCAATGGTTAGTGAATATTTATTAATCACATTATATTCCAATTATAATATTTACAATAACACAATCTTTTGGATGCAGTCTGTTACCCTCTTTCGGCTGTTACAGTTGTTATAGACACAAAACCTTGTGATTTTGTTCATAATATTGGGAATTTAAGATTATAAAAATATATAGTAAATTATTATAATTAATCCCTCTGGATTGTTGCATTTTTTGCACAATTTTTTTGCATTATTATGAACATCCGTCAATCCCAGAGATTTTGTCTTTATATTTCTTACTTTCTCGCTACCTGTTACGCAGTAGAGAGAAAGTTATGTAATGTAGCACGAAAAAACGGTGAATTTTGTGAAAGAAAACTCTTACTAGAGGACCTGGAAAACGAAAAAGTGGAAAAATCCTCTTGCTAACTTTAGAAAAAAATCCTCTAAACCGTAGTTTAGCCTGAAGCCATCTTTTGTCGGCCCTTAATACCAAAAGTCGAATGACGACTAAACGTTCATTTAAAACCGATGTTTTAATTTTGAGGGCTAAGTATTTTACATGTAATCCCGGGGGTTTTGAGATAGTGCAGGTGTCATTTTTATTGAAAACTTATTTTTCGAATATTACAAAAATTCCAACTTTTTTCGGCGTCTTCCAACTACTACAATTATGAAGATAGAGATTTGCCCCTTTCTGTAACTGTTCCTTAAAGATAGATTCTGAAATAAAATCGTGTAAAGTTTTTCGTCTATTTAAGTATTTTCACATAACTTTGCGTGAAAATACGAGCGATAAAGTATGTTCTGTTTTGGCAACACTAGTGTAAAACTATTCCACATTCTGAGACGTTTTCATTTATTACTTGGCATTAGTGTTTGTTTATGTAATTGGGAATAAATTTAACGCATACATGAACGCATTTCATATTTTGTGTTTAATAGCATAACGAATTTAAATCTGATATACGACTCCAGTAATCTTCACTTCATGAAATCTGTTACTACTGTAAAACAAATAAAATTAACCATTTCTTCGCATTGATAATACTCAATTTTGAAATTTTTATTTAACATATAAAAATGAAACTAGATTCGATTTTTATTTAATCTTCGATTTATTTAATCAAAAAAACAGTAAAAACTGCATGTGACGTATGGGGGAGAAGATTAACTATGCACGTTTTCTTGAGTTTAGAATCCCTGCCCGTCATTTTAACTATAAATAATTGATGAGTAAAATATTAAAATAAATAAAAAATAAATTTAAAAAAGCAATTATCAATATTTGAAAAAATAGACATGTTCCTTTCCGAGTCATAGAAAAATTATTTGCATCGTTACACGAATTGCGAGTATGATTTTTCTGCATTGCTAACAAAATAGTAACTCGTCCCTACCTCTACTCTTACCATTACAAGCAAAAGGAGAGTTCAACAAAACGTGCGCATAGTGAAACTACATTTACTAGATTTGTGTCATTTTTCTTTCAATTTGTTACAAACAGTAAATGGTATACGTTTTCTATAATAATCTACATGAACTTAAATTAATCTTTATTAAATGCATACAACATTTATTTTAAAAATCAAGAGTATACAATATAAAAAACAACAAAGTAAAAAGAGTACATGATACAGTAAAATCCTTGTATTTTGAAATAATTGGGGGTGTGGCCTGTTCAGATTCGTAAATGTGTGGATTATCCGCAAACATGTTCCGTTCAGAGACAAATACATCAATAGGGTTACCACCCACAATGCAACGTTGCGTGCGACATGAGAAATGGCAACGTAGCGTAGCGATCGCATCATCAAGCAGATCTAATTGCTTACGGCAAAAGATGACCGATTTCCCAAGTTCCTCTGAGTGGAAATTACTGCTACATAAACATGTGATTTACACCGTAGTTACCAGTACAACAATCGTTTTATTTTGACAACTTGTGTCAATATTTATTTGTTCAGATTCACAGTAATTATAAAACCCTTTCGTTACTCTACAAATAAGCATTTTATTTATTATTCATCTGTCCTGAATTTTGTTCGAATTATCCGAAATTGCTTGGCAGATAGTGTTTATGTTTCCTTTGTTCTGAACAATACATGAGATCAATATTCGATCTCATTTTTTTTTCTTTGGCTACCAACATACTGGTTGTTACAGAATTCCACTTTTATGCCACTAATAGCCTTTAAAATCAAAGTACTTTTGGAGTATGTACGAAAAGTCAAAGTATTTATATAATTTATTCGTTATAATTATTATATTTTTTATCTTCACGTTCTCTTCACAATCTTCTTCTATCTTAATTGTCAATACCCAGAGAAGGGCAGTTCAGCGGGTCTTTGAAGCATTGTCTTTGAAGCATTGTCCTCTGGGCGGTATAGTAGTCATATTAAGTGAGCGTAAACCAGGATATCTGAGTTGTATTTTTTTTTTGAAGTGACTGTGCATTGAACGATTTTAAATCTTTTCTTTGAGCTATTCACTATGTAATTTTTTAATTCTTTAAAATTTTATTTATGTATTTACGTCGAAAAAGTTAAAAACTGTGTGTGGCGTGGTATGCGGAGAAGTTAATTTGAAGTTACATTTTTTGTAGGTTTTAATTTATCAGCTTGTGTTTTCTCTTTCCACATGCATTTATGATTCTAAAGTGATATACACATTGCATTTAATACAAAATTGTCTAAAACAGATTCATCTACATATCTAATTAAATTTTATAAGACTGTCTCATTAATTTAATCGACAAAAGTTATTTTCAGTGATAAATTCTTCCATATTTTCAAACATAATTTTTTGGCAGTGATTCTGATAATAAAATTCTAGTCCACATGAAGAGTAGAAAAAATCTTCATCTCTCGGTATCTGCTAGTACAACGTATAGCAAATGAAAGTCATAAAATGTACTTTTAGTAATGAGAGAAATGCTAAAAGATTCTTGGAAAAATACCTGTGTCTGACATTTACCCTGGTAATTTACTTTGAGCTATGTACACGACTGCGCATTTTTGTAATATGTACCTTTTTAAATAGATGAGATTTTTTTTTAGAAATCCTCACGTTCAATTCACCTACATAAATGAACATCTAATACCAGAATCCCATGTCTGCCATGATTCTGGCACGAGAAGACAAGCTTACTGAAGTTATAAGGTGACAGCTGGGTAAAGAGATCGACAGCAATGCAGGAGAAATCCAACGTGCGTCCTTTGTTTCCATTTCCAAGCGCATCATCGTGACTTTCCCTGCTGCAGCGTCGTTTGCCAGCGCTGACGGCGTTGTGGCAATGGAAGGACGGGCGAGGGCGGAGAGGGCGGGAGGACGCCGGACGGAAGGGCGTAATGAGTCGGAGACAAAAGCGTCCCCGCCACACGTGACAGCATCGACAGCGGCGGAGCCCTCAGCCGCCGTCCTCGCCATTAGCGCCGGCGTCCTCACCGCTGGAGGCAGAGGGAGGGCACTACCGCCGACGACAAGGTGACATGTTGCCAAAAATGAGGAGTCGTCAATGCGATTCCTTCTAGCGACTGTTAGAGTGGAGGAAGGGGGTGGTTGGCAATGCCTCGGTGCTACGTCGCCGCTTGCAGCGTCTACTGTTATAAGAGAGAGAAAAATAAACAATGATATCAATGGAAGAGACTCTGTGTAAATGAAGTACTCGTCTTCGCCATCATCTGCTTCAGGGATTCAACCATGAATTTGTTTTGGTCGAAAGCATTTGTTTTGATCTCTTAAATCGTGCACGCGTATTCGATTTTTCCTATTTTTTTATTTTCCCTTATTTTTCACATCTCTGCCTAAAACAACAGAATAATGATTTATATATTCGAAGAAGACTGTAATCTTAGCCATGTACCGATATTTCCTTCGTAACACTTTCTAAACTGCTCGACCCTCTGAGTAGCCGTTGACATTTTCGCCTCAAATGAGTTATAACCGGGGCTCCCACGGCGGATCCTAAATGCAGTGTCCGATAGCAAAATGACAAAAGCACATCTGATAGTATGTTAAATTTCTTAAAGAATATCAGATCGAGTTATTCCGAAAGCCAAAACATAATGAAAATGTTTGCGTTTTTGCGAGCTCGCAATGCAAACAGACTGCTACTGGAAAAGAGACGAAAGAGCAGTATTGACGAGCACGGATGGGAAAAGGAGACAGTGAAGGGTGGATCAGTAGAATGAGGACAATGAATGTGGCAAAGATAAGTAAAACGGTTACAACAAGATGCATGACGAGAACGAAGTTTATCGCGACGGGAAGGGAAGCAAGGCAAGAAGGAGCAACTTTCCAAGGAGTTTGCAACGTCAAACCGAGTGAGGAGTTGGAAAACGAGACTAACAGACGTGTTGGGAGGGGAACCTGAACGGAAAACTATGGCTGAAGGCATGAATGATCCGAAGGCGCGACTGTGGCGTGACAGGCGGTGACAGTTGCGGGGAAATCGTTGGCCCAGGCGTGAGCAGGCCGTGGACGGGCAGTGGATGACGAGTAGTGGACGGGCAGTGAGCCAGCAGCGCATGGGCAGGAGGACAGCCAAGCGGCCGGGTGCGGCCTTTCCGTTTCCGCCATGGAGTATCTTCCATTCATGTTGACCACACCACACTGTTGCTCACTACCGTGTCTTGTCGCGCGGAGACTTAACCGTGTGATCGGATTATTCCCCCGATCTGCCTCCTCCTTCCTTCCATTGCCCGTCCTCCGTCCCACCCCTGCCCGTCCACTGCACGTTCACTGTTCGTCCGCGGATCGTCCTCTGGCATTTCTCTCACTATTCTTTCCCCGTCCTCTGCCCCGTCCTCTGCGCTTGCTTCGCAACCCCCCCTCTCCGCACACGTCCGCCTCCATTTCCCGCGTTGTCCGCGCGCTCCCGCTGTCATTTTGTTTCCCGAGGAGAAGCCTGACTCCGAACGACGCGCGCTTGTTGAAGCGACGCGCGCGTTTGCTGCTGATTATCGCCTCGTCAGCCGCTGCACGCGATGACACCTGCGCGCCTCGCGTCCGTCAGACGCGCTGCCGCCCCGCATTCAGCCTCCTAGGCCGAGGCGGACGACCGATGCTCGCCAATTCGTCGTTATCAGGCTCTTCAGACGGCGGTGACGAGAAAACGACATCCTCGCGGGATTGGTTGTGCCCGGTGCGTGTGCAGAATTCAATGTGTTTAAGTCTTCGTTGCGATATACACATCACTTTTGTAATGTGTTAGTACATCCTGTTCCAGAGATTATTTCCTAATTCCGTGTTCAGTGTACCTGTAATTTTGTGCTTTGTAGTATATTTACATCTTTCCTTTTAATACCCATTTTCCCTCACTATTTTCAAGAGGTAATTCTCATCTGGTCTATTTTTGTTATAATTGCGAAAGTGCCTCTTTCGTAATTACTTTAAATTTGAAAGCATTTTTTTCGCAATGATTGATAAAAAACTTGATATGAGTTCAGAAGTTGTAATTAATATCAGTACTATTTCAAGTCCTGTTTTTTTCTGTGTCCTCTCTAGCGTTTTACTGTGAAATTGTTTCGAGTATTAAATCTACGACAACCTTCGGTGTCTTTTTGAGCACAAGGAAACTACACAATTTCTGGCGAGATGAATAGGACAGACATACTCTTCACGACGTCAATGGCTCTCAATACCTCTACATCAGAAATGCACAATGACAAATGAAACACCTCGCAGCGGAATCGATTACATTGCCTTACGTTGACTAAACGATCCGTGCAATGCGACTTAGTCTATCGAGCCCACACTGAGATTGACGCACGTGACTTGCGCTCCAGCGCTAACAGATGATTTGGCAAGTTACATGGCACGGCCAGTTGCGATCAGCAACCCTATTTGCGTGGCAGTCACACTGTCGGCAAAATTTACCTTTGACATACTAATATCCACTGTTTCAGCCGCAATCGGAATTGGTATTCCGACACTTGCTGCTTTCAAAACGAAATTTGGAAAAAAGGATGTTACCTGCTTTCACTTGTATTGTTTCTATTGAGAACATTGGGATAAATACAAACGGAAACATTTTTTGTTCTTGATTTATCATATATTAAAGTAGATGTACTCTCAACATTCTTCATTTCTGCTTGAAGAAGGATCCTTTTTCAGCATTGCTGTCGTGTTTAGTAGAACTGTATTTCACATTGGTAACAATCAGCTTACATATTCACTACTTTTAAATCAGTCCTTTCATTTTCCTGGGTACCGTTTAACATTCTCTTTTTCATCATTCCATTAATTTTCTTTAACTCCCCATCCTCTTTAAATGTAAATATAAGCGAAAGCTTCGGTGCCATTCGCCTACAAGTAAATAAACTGAGAAAGAACTAGTAGTGCAATCTTCCTGCAAAATGCTCAGAATACCCTTCCTCTCGCTTTTACAATTGCTCTTTTCTCTTTCTGGCACGCGAGATTCGCACAGTGGGGTTGAAACCAATCACTTGCAAAGTGATTATGTTTAAAAAGTTGTATATTTATTTAATTTACTTGTGGTCAAGCACTCGTAAAATTTACTTACGGTCAAGAACTCGGTAATTTATAATGTTGCAGAATAAATGTTTCAAAATTCTAGGAGACCTAGAGAGGTCGTAAATAATAAATTTTGCCAATGCATATATATGGTGGGAAACTTAATATAACGAATTTACACATGTGACATTTGCCCCAGATGTTCAGGCAACTTTTTGTACAGAGTAGTTTGGTAGGTTTCGTTCAGACGCAGTCTACTAGATTTCAAGTACCTGCCAAACATCTGTCCCTATGCTCTTGTCTAATAATAAGTGGCAGTGGTCACATGCCCTAATGTATATAACCGCAATTTATGCTTTTCCCCACTACATTTTCATTAGCAAAAAGTGATTACCCTCGACTCTTCTTGATGCTCTAGACATTTGTAACATTTATGAATACAAAAAAGACGCAACATGCGGAACACATATTGCATTACTTTTAGGATAGACGTAAAAATCACATTAGACAATGAATTGACCAAGTTCAATGTGTCAAATTGAAAATAGCTAACAAAATATCTATGAACAATTAGATTTTAACGCTTTCATGATTTTATGTATCTTTCATGTAGAAATTTATACATTAAAAACACGTGTGAAAATTATTTATGAAATCAAAATAAGAATGTCAAATATCGAAGTACTTTAATCGTAAATATTAAGTGCTGTTTATGACAAAAAATATCCGAACATACAGTAACTTTCATACTTTCCTTGTTGTGAGATGCGGCGTATAAGAATTCGACGCTTAATAATTTCTAAGAATGGCTAGTTTTCTTTAATTGAATTCAAAAACTAATTATTGTTACTAATTATACTAACAGTCAAATGAGAAAAAATATGTAAATGAAAGAACAAAAAATTACATAAATTTGAACTTTGAATTTAAAATTGCCACCAATTAGTAAGCTTGATTTTTTCATGGCCTTAGTATTCAAACAATTTTAATAAACTGCCAATGACGAGTACGTGAACTTGCGTTATGATATATCTATGATGTACAAGTTTGAATGCATTTTTCTTCAGAAATATAGAAAAGTGTTAAACGAGAAACTGTTTTAACACTTGCACGGAACTAGTTAAGATGTGATTTTGGGTGCAATAAAAAGGTACCTCTGTATTGCGAACGCCACAAATTGTGCGAACATGTAGGCAAATATTCCTTCAGAAAGCAGTGCTGTCATAATTTTGTTATTTGTGTTTGTTAATTGACTTCTACCGTATATTTCGACCTGCCCACCCACTGTGCGCCATCTTGCTCGCGACGCAGCGCTGGAGCGCCCGAATGGACCGGCGCGCGGGAGGAGGAGGCAGCCGAGAAAAAAGAAGTTAATTTCGCTTTCTCTTCGAAATTAGATGGAGTTTTACCTCAAGTTTCTCCAATACCTATTGCAGTTCTCGTCGAATTTAAAATTAGCTAGCCATCGAAGGTCTCGGAAAAGTCGAAGTCGACAGAACGACGAGAAAACGGGTACCATACCTCGGCGGGCAGGACATTGATCTGTTCATCTGCGGAAGCCACTACGCAAGATTGTTCGCCACTCGGAGATGCTGCCGGAGCTTAATTAGGAAGTTTAGTGTTTAAAATACTCTTTTGTCGACTCTGGCAAACTTTGTTCCTCCCAGAGAATTGTACGTGTCACTTGAACAAAAATAAATTCAGGGAACTTCACTGAAGATGTTCAGTATTTTCAGAATCATATCTCGGGCGAAGCAGATTCTTTGCGGATGGCATTTACGCGTGCATTTTACAGCCTTTGAAGTGCAAACAACGCCAATATGCACATGAAATATAATTCCTTTCATTTTAGCTCTAAAACTTGGTTTTTAATAATCTTTTTAACCGGAAATTTTACTACAAATTTTAACATTTTTTCTAGAAAGTTTTTGGAAAAATGTTAAATTATAATAAATCCACATATATCATACGATCGTTGTTTTTCTCCTTGTTAATAAATGTTTGAATTTACACTATAATTGTAAAATGTACAAACTAATTTAACATGTGTATTAATGTTATAAATGTAGGTTAAGTGTTTATCAAAACTCGTTTTTAACTTGTATATTACATTTATTATTTCAGTTTAAAATATTATCTACCCGCCTGCGAAAAGTTGCGATACATAATAAACAGATATGCTGTAGGAGTGAAAGTTGCTTTTTCCAGTATTCCAAAATTGATTGTCCCAAATAATTGGTTGCTTGAGGCTGCAAAATATTGCTTACATGATTGGGAGAGCATTAGCAGAAACTGCAACGAGAAGTTTTATGCATCGCCTTCTGAGTTCTCATCAGACGAGAGAGTTCTGGAAAAAAGCGACACATAATTGACAAAGATTATCACATTGCCGTCAGAATCAATGAGTATTGAAGAGATTGTCATTGTTACATGTGTCTGCGCTAAAATAAACGTTCTCCTTACGAATTTCACGTCATTCATCCTTTTTGCTTTTTACTCCGCGTCTCAAGAGCGCCGGTTTAAAGAAACTACACGATAATTGCTTGCTGCCAATGTACCACAAACTGTATGTATACACAGAGTAAATACGTAGTATAGGGAAAGTTATAAAAGGCTGCGGAAAATCGACGTCTTACAACAAAACTGAAGCTAGAAATTTATCCTTCAATGAAAATTGTTGTTATAAATTACTTCTTTTATTAAGGTCATGTAGTTTTCATGCAATATTCTAAACTTTACTTGTGCTTTAAATAATTTAAAATAAAGTTTCTGGAAAGCTAAACAGTTTTCTGTTAAAATGGGCTTAAAATTACGCATTTTCAGAAATGCTCAAACGCCATTTTCTCGAAAATGGTTCCAATTTTTTCTTTAAACGTTTCGAAATGGTAGTACGAACTGCACTGTTAAAAATGACATAAAGTTCATTTTGCAGTATTTTTGTTTTTTCAAAAACTACACAAATGTATTTTTTTATATATCTCACGCATTTAATATGCATATTTCCTGGAATTAGTAAACACTATTGCATTTGCGAGAAAAAGCTGCCTCAATTTACTCAAAATGAAGTTTTTCGAAGACTCAAAAATTTTTTGTGAAAAAGAGATACAAATTTTGCCTTTACAGTAACGCTTAAACAACATTTTCTTAAAAACGGCTCCAATTTTGTCAATGAAAATTCCCATTTATGACGAATTTTTACTCTTCTTTAATATCCATAAAGTAATATTTCAGTTAATAAGTATTAAGAAACAAAAAATGAGAAAATGTCAAAAAAATGTTCTTTAAGGACGATAGATGGCAGCTGGCAAGAGGATGGGGCAAGACCGTAAAGCCCGTCCACACCACGTAAATTCACCAGTAGTTCTCCTTTCTACAAAAATATTTCACCATGGCTTGTTGGAACTCATGATCAAATAAAAACGCTTTTATTCATCCCATTTCTGATTTCTATATTGTTAACGACCATACCATATTCTCAACGATCTTCATCATTATTAACTTTAACGTTTCATAAGGTTGTTGGCTTTCCATCTCCATTCTTTTAAAAGTGAACTTGGATATGCGACGCGTTTCAACATTTCTTCTTCTAAAATCGCCAGAGACAGTTTCTGTGAACCGATAATCACATCCAGTAACGAAATCTCTCGTTTTTTTCACCCACTGTCTTGGTCTAACAGCAACTGCTATGCGGCATTCAGGGCGTGTTGCTCCGTCGTCGCCGTCAAAGATTGTCCAAGAATGTCGAAGAATAAATGTTGCAAACTTCTAGAGGTTTGGATTGATTATTTCGCGTTTGCGGTCGCGTGAATTGGTAGCCATTAGAACTGAACGATTAATGCATGTTTTATTAAGGGAGATGGCGGCATTGTTCTGTCACTGTATACAGAGATCCGGCGCCGACCTACCGTCGGCTAGCGGGGTTTCCTCAAACAAGTATCCTCCACCAGCGGGACAGCGCCCTAACCGGAACAAGTTCTAAGCTCCCGATCTATCTCCCTACATGAGATGTAGTGAATGTATAAGTGTTTGTAAAGGATGAGGTTAGGGCAAGGGAGAGGTAGAAAAGATCTCTCGCGGTTCGTGGCCTGTTAAGCGGAAATTCTACAAAAAACTACCGATCAGAGCAGCCGGCTGGTAGAATTCTCCTCAGGACTATGGCGGCTGAATTAGACCTAGCTACTGTTGATTAACCCTAGGACCTCTCAGTCAGAGGCACTGTAGTCACATCAGTAGATGCCCTGAGCGACCTTAGCCGGTAACTTCTAGGGGGAATGTGTTGACTTTACCAATGAAAATGTAGTACTCGATTAATTAAGCTACGCATGTGAGAATTGTCTTTGCTTAGATACAAGATGAGAATCTTACCAATCGGAGCCAAACTTAAATGTGTAACTTTATTACATTGAAATTTTCCATCTCATATTTGCAAAGAAAATGTTATCATCTTCAAGCACACTACATGTCCTTATCGTTTGTACCTTTTATTGTGAGACATCCGCGAGCATTCGAGTTACCTACAGCCCGGTCAGCTCCTCGTCATTCCCGCCTTGCCCGACCCCATGGTGGCCACACCCCAGCGTCAGAGGGGGGGGGGCCTCTACAGAGGTTCATGGCACATCTGGCGTCAATGGCGCGATCTCTGCTGACCCCTCCGGCGACTGAGGCCCGACGCCTCACAGTGGCTTGAAGGAGCTGAGCGCGCACGTTGGAAGGAAACAATATCCTTCAAAATAACGAAACCTGTGAGAATTTATACTTTTGTTTTCTAAAAGTTCTCCCAGCCCATTTGATGTTTTACGAATCTTTTTATAGTATATTTTATGATAAAAAACAATCCAAATATAGCATTAAAGGGATACAAAATCAATAAGAAATTAGACATTATTAAATATGTTTCCTTTTGTGAATATTATTGCAACGTTGCAATATTTATGTTCAAATTGCTTAAAGAGTTTTATTTTAAGATTAAATGCAACTGCACCTATTTACAACCGTGAAAATTATATTATTAAATATTTTTTGTGAAAGAAAATCCTCTTTTCACTTAACTGTAGTTTAGTATTTCTTCAAGTGCTCAACTATTTCTGAAACATTCTAAGTGCAACTGAATGTAAGTTCAATGTTAAAATCTTACCAGACATCGTTTTCTATATCCTTTTTTGTCTAATTTAAAAAAAGGTCCTTTTTTACACATTCAAAAATATTTAGTAAATGAATTTCGGTGACGCAAGTTATGTGATAAGTAAAAAAGAAACAATAAATAGTATTTATTAGTTAGAAATACCTAGCTGCCCTTCACACAGGATACAACTGTTTATAATGAAAATAACTAAATACTGGATGACGCCATATTTATTTGCATTTTAAAAGGCCGGTATATCGAGTCTTAGATGAAGTACCTCTGACCCGCGTCGACATTTTGAACGCATTATTTTAATCTAGGGGAGTCCGGTTCCTAGAACGAATCGTAATAATTATTTTAATGGAACTATGCAGAAACCCATTGCGCAGTTTTCAGCCCTTCTGCCACCCTGTGTGTTGCTTTCTCGCATTTATCGAAACCTATCTCGAAATGGTCATGGTCCTCGCGAGGTTTTTCAGGTCACTAGCTCGATTCTTTGATTCATTGATTCGTGATTCCGGACGCGTCAGCTGCTGAGGTTATTAGTCCCATGAATTTCCCAATACATATTTATCATGAGAGGTGGCGGAGTTTTTCCCATGTTGGACGGCGATATCCTGCACCGAGCTACATCGGCATGCGAGGATTTCCTCGACCAGGTGTCTCTCACCATCGGGGCTATAGTCGGGGCACACTCTAAGCTCCCGACCGGTCTCCCGAAGTGTGTGGTTTGTAGTGCATGTAAGTATACGTGTCAGTAAGGTGTGTGGAAAAGGCAAGAAAGAGTAATGAAAGATCACGCGTGGTTCGTGGCCAGTTTGTTGGGGTACTGCTGCGAAATTCGCTTGGTGTTCATCGAATAAACGAAGGAAAACTATCGATCAGGACAGCTGGGAGCTAGAACTCTCTTCCAGACAGGGCGTGAATTGGACCAAACTATCTAGCTAGTGTCGAAAATCATGCCACCGTCAGGACTCGAAGACTCGGACCCGCGGGTCAAAGGCACTGCAGGGGCATCACTTGATGCCCTGCCCTACCTTTGCCGGTCAATTGATTCTTTGACAAATGATAGCAGCGAATGGGATATTGATATTATCAAGGTTTTCACCACCATCTTTCGATTGGTTTTATTGCAGATATCATGTCCGTTAGATTTCTTTTACCATTTCTCCATTTTATCACGTGTCTGTCTTTGTCTTCAGTAGTTGGTAATTTTGTAATTTTAAGGAAAAACTCCGCAATATTTATTCGTGGAGTAATTACGTTTGTAATTTGCCTCGTGTGTACCATCACGAGTATGTAAAACCATGAGACAAATCGTACAACAAATTAAGACTCAACAAGTGACACCTGTACTGTACCATAATGTATTGTTAGTAAATTCTCACTAACAACATTGTAAGAGCTAAAAGACCAAACTTAGTGGTGAGGCGAAATGATGACTCCTCTTAATTGATCTAGGTGCCCGTGAGCGAAAAATGCTGAAAAGAAGTTCAGGCTGATCTTGCAACTGCGATCATTCGTAGGAAGATGAAAACCAGAGTTTCTTCCCATGATTATTGGCTCCTTATGATCAAAATCACTAATTTTTAAGATAAACCTTTCAAATTTTCCGGAATATAGTATGAATTGCCACCTAAAGCAGACAGTATAATACGAATGCATACTTTGCAGGAATTTCCATGAGAGCAACAATGTCATCAAATGTTTCTCTTAATAGACAAAAATATATTTTTTCCTATTAAGAAACAAAATTATCAATTAATAATTTTTAATTCTTGTGTATTAGTGTATAAGTGTATTAGGTAATTCTTGACTCGAAGGATTTAATGTTTAATTATGTGGTACATAAATGAAAAAAGAAGTATACAGTACTGAAGATTCGGCCCTTTAATTCGTACTTCGGGCTACAATGATAATTTCACATTTTATTTACGTATATAATGAATAGATGTAGTGAACAATATAAAACATTTCAAGCATATACAATTAATTATATACTATGTTATGTACTCACCTGTAAGATCCAAATATAAAAATTTCTGTACGTACTGGGACAGCAGAAGACACTATGTTTATTCTTCAATACTTTTTTTATATTACATCCCATCCTCTTTAGTTGTATCCTGAAAAGGCCGTTCACATTTGCATCTTCGCATTCTCAATCAGACTGCGTAATATTGATGAAACTGTGACCTCAGATAGCATTAATAGCTCAACAGCTACGCAGTACGATGAGCTGTACATCTGTCCTCCCGGAAGTCCACGGAACCGCAACGTCTTCTATTATCTCAATACGTACCCTTTACGCCGTCAATCTTCATCTAAAGGAGCGGGAGCGGGAAGTGGCATTGGCGGGTGGAGGCGGTGCGACCGGCAGGACGGCGCGGGGTAATGGCTCGTCCTAATTAACCCCTGGGCAACAATGAGCGTCTGGGGCGGAGACACTGTCCGAAGGCGGGGATTACGCGCGGCTCGGTAAACACGGGCGGCCGCAAGTCGAGGTGCCGAACGTCGCTTGCGGGCCGGTGCGGAGGAGGAAGCGGAGAGGAAGCGGAGAGGAGAGCAGCAGGTGCCGCGCGGCGCCACGCTCCTCGCCTTCGACCCGAGTCCTTGTCACCGTCTTCTGCTGTTCTTACAATATTAGCGCCCTCGCGCACCTTATCCTAGCAGTTAATGATGCCGACCTGATTTTATTTCACTATCACTGCATTCACTATCGCTCCTTGGCCCGTCGCTTATTTTTTCTCAGCCTTTTAGCACCCGATTTACAGGGCAAAGTAGCTTTGAAGCGTACTTCGAATTGTAGCCGGTCGAATTTGACATTACGCAACGTGAGACGTAGTATGTCACGTCGCGAGGATATGGATCTACATAATAAACAGGTGTTAGAGTGCTGGTGGGAATTTATGAGGTTAGTGAGAGGCAAGGGAAGTAGTTTGGAGTTCATCTGGAGCAGATGTGAACTTCTATTTACGCGGGACCACAGAACGGGACGTCACTATACTTCAGTTGACTCTTCTTTACGCACGTCCACGTTGGCGACGAGCTTCCATCCTTCAGCCTTGGCTATTTGTATAAAACAGCTGTGACATTTTACAACGTATTTTAATGGCAAAATATTTGCTCTCAACAATAAAACACCTTACTCGCGGACAATCACCATATTTTAGTCAATGTCCTGTGGTTAATACCCAAATTAGCCATATGAAGTTTGATCGCCTTTTATTAATCCAAACCGTTTAGCGTATGTACTGTTGCATTTATTCTGTCAAAACTGTATACTTTCTGCTGCCTTCTGTACACATACATGTATTCACGTACAGTTCTATAAGTGTTTCATCGCCCGTCTAATTTTAAATGGTAAAGAAGGAACGGAGATGATGCAAGGAATAAATTAATATAACCTACAGAGCAATGTATTGAAACTATCTTCTTACGAGTCCAATTTTATGGAGTAAAGGAGAGGCTACGTATCACAGAAAATTACTTGAAGAAGAATGAACATATTATATCTATCTACCTACACATACATTCATGGTCATAATATTAATAGATGTTATAGTCATTTCACCAAGTACTAAAAAAAGAGGCTACCTGGAAAAGGTCATAAAAACTTTTCTTTTAGGTTATTAGCGCAGCGTCTGATTATCCAGTACTAAATATTCACAATTGAAACAAAAAGAGTATTATATTCTATGATTAGAATAGATTGATAGTACTTTCATATATCCAGTATTCACATCATAGCACTACTTGAATGATAATTTAAATATGCAACTTCATTATGAATTATACTTTCTTTCATATATCAATACCATGCGTTTCAATAGAATCTCTCAATCGTTCTATTTTATGTCACAAAATATAATTAGTACAGTAGGATGTTAATTTTACAATACGCATGTTTTATTATCCATCCGGGAGACTACAATTAGCGAAGCCAACGCCTTCACATTTGCCCCTGCGTGTGGCTGCCCCCGCGCCCCAGCGCGCCTCGCGTGGCCGGGCGGGGCCCGGGCTGCTGCCCCATGCATGAGCTTTTATTAAAGCCCCGAAGGCCCCCGCTGCGACGTCTGCGCCCTCGCCCCCGGCCGAAGCACCGAGCCTGCTCCCGGCCACGGGGCCCTGCCTCGCCACGGCTGCTCGCCTTATCGTAGTCCCAGCCACTGCTGCTATTCACTGCACTCCATTCATCTCTGTAGCTTAAATTACCCTAGTCCTCGCCGCTGCGCATCACTTTACTGTTCGCAATTGCTACCTTACCCTCGAACTCGCCGCTCCTACACTACTCCTCGCGGCTGCTTGTCTTACCCCAGTTCTCGTGGCCGCACCCCTCCCCAAGCACCGCTGCCCCGATTCTAACCAGCCCCTCACTCCGCCCTCAGCACCCCTTCGGTCGCCGTTGGCCTTGATATTCATTCTTCAACTGCTTTAGAGCTTTGTGCGGTAGCCACTGTGTTGCGCCTCTCCTTGCCACCGTTCACCAGTATCATGCCTCATCTCTCCTTCCCATCTTCCTCGAGCCAAGCCGCTCGTAGCGCTGTCCATCAGGGCACTTCCGATCTCATCCCATGCCGCCCCGCGCCACGCGGCTCAGAGTTCCTGCCGCCAGCCCCTCCGCGGCGTCTGTCCGGTCGCCGGCGGGGCGCTCTGGCCGCGTGGAGCGCTGGGGAGGGGGCAGGCGCGGCCATAAAGCAAGCCGACAGCCGCTCTGTCTGACGGAGGTCTCACTTTGGGCGTCGCTCGCTTTTTTGCTCGCGGCCGCGCCGCCCAGCGCGGTCGGCCGGCGCCCCCCCCCCCTGGCCAGTGCCTTCTTCGCTCCCTCCAACCGGGCCCGTCCTCCCCGTCCACCCGCCCACGCTCCCCCACGCCGCTCCGACCAGCTCTGCTCCCAACGCTGCTCTCTTCCGTTTGCCCCGTCCTCCGCGCCTCATCATCCCCATTCCAATCTCCCCGCCCCTTCAAACACGCCCTTTCTCCCTACCTCTTCTCTCCCAAATCCACCTTGCTCCATGTATCCTCCCCTTCCTCGTGTTTGAGCCACCTGCTCTCTCTCTGTCTCTCTCCCTCTCCGCCCCCGCCCGCTGCACCATACCATTTCTCACTCCTGCGCTCTCTCGGTCGCCGCCAGCGCTGCACTGGCCTTGCGAACCTTGGCCCCTCCCCCTTCCTCTTTCGCTTGAGCTTTTCCGCCCGCTGTTTGGCGAGAGGATAATTATTGCCTTTGGTCTGCAAACGCTTCATATGCGGCGCCCTACTTGAGGGATCAGAGCTTTTTTGGGAGGTCGGGGAGACGCAGGAAAGATGGCAGAGGGAATTTTTAAACGTTGCACTGAAGGTGAATGGTAAAAGGGAAATGAGTAGCTAGAGTATGGAATTAAACGATGAATTCAGAGAAAAAGGCTTGGTTGGAACTGAGAGGTAAAAATATTTAGTGGTCACTTCGAAATATAAAATACAATTCGATAAAATCTATGAATAGCAAACAAGGTTATTAAAGAGTTACTAGACTTGAAAATAAATATGATGTGAAAGTTTGTATTTAAACTACCTCTAAGGACCACGCTGCTGCCATTTTCAAAATCATTTTCACAATTTTGAGGTTTGTTAAAGTGCAAATGAAATATGAAGGAGAAGCCACAAGTAACTTTTTATTACCATATTACGTCCTAATTTCTTCTTGGTATTGTGTTAGAGGACGACAAAGCTACACAGTGGAGGATGCCATATGCGACGTTTCAATTATTTACGTCATAGATTAGATTTTCTCGTGATGGAGTTCTTGATAGATGCACATCCCGTTCTCCCTTCTGCGTATGCCAGATACTAAAATAAATAACTAATAAATATTAAGCATCTGCATTATTTGTTAGAGTAGATATTTTTTGCTATGGCAGGGAAACGGCGAATTAACATTGATAAAGCTGGGTCAATGACTCTCAACTGACTTTTCCAACAGACTGCCTCCCCCCTCCAGGTATCCACCGACATACCGCCACACTGGAGTACTTTGAACAGTGCTTCTAAAAAACGTTGATCCAGTTGCTCGCAGTCTGACTAGTGGTGTTACAGAATGCCACAGACTTTCCCGCATTAGTTTTCATTTTCCTTTGGTCTCGGCTTACTATAAGATCATGCCACATATTCTTGATAGCTGCCATCTATTGCCCAAAGAACTTTTTTTTAAAAATTTTCTTAATTTTTCGGTTTTCTAATAGAACTAAAATATTATTTTAAGTATATTAAAGATCAGTAATATCTCGTCCTAACTGGCAATTTCCTTTGGAAAATATGGAGCCCTTTTTTAAGAAAATGGCACTTAAGCGCTACTGTACATTCGAAATTTGAAGCTCTTTTTCAGAGAAAATTATTGAGTTTTCGAAAAACTTCAAAAGCAGTAATTTAAATTCCATTAACTCACAAATGCAATAGTGTTTACAAATTGCTAAAAATGTGCATATTAACGACATGAGAAATCTTTCAAAAACTTTACACTAGTGTAATTTTGAAAAAAAATATACCCCGAAATCAACATAATCATATTAAAGAATGAAATTAGCACTACCCGTGCGAAACGTTTGAAGAAAAAATTTGGAAACATTTTGAGAAAACGGTGCTTGAGCGTATCTGAAAATGCGGAATTTTGGGCTAGTTTTCACAACAAAACGGTTGAGTTTTCGAGAGACTCGATACGCCCTTATTTAAAGCACATATACTCATTAACATAGTAATGTGAACAAATTACCGCTAGTGTAAATGTAAACAACGTGAGAGACAAGTCAAAAAAATTACATTTAAAAAAATGTAGCAATTATTACTATAAAACCAAACGAATTAGAATTAACAAAATTAACTTAATTATACAAGGAAGAAAAAATGGATATTTCAATTAATATCTGCAATTCTAAATAGGACTCGTTCGCCTTCGCATGAGACTTCTTCGAGTAGCGATGGAAACAGATCTGGAGGCCGGTTGCTACTGCGCCCTGTACGGAAGGGCTGCGGTGCTGTTTCTTTGCAACGCGTGTTCTCTGCCCCTCTATTCATTACTGCGCTTTTCCCCTATTTATAGTTTCATTTCCGGAAAAGCTTTCTAGGTGAGCGAGGCTGTGCACAACAGTGCATTCCCTACCATACCTTTTATTTCGCCACGGCGCGGCGGATGGGATGTTAATGGAGTCGTTTATGTCATAAGATTCTAGGTCACGTTTTTCTCAGTTCTGTTGTGTGAGAGCATAAAAATTATCCGATATTCAGAAACTTTATTAGGGTTCTAGTACAAAAAGCAATGGCTTTAACATCATCTCATGAATGCTAATTGAAATGGCTCTAATACCCTGCGCAATCATACATAAAAATGAAAAACAAATTATCAAAAATGATTACACATAAAATTAATAAAGCTAGCAGCATGGTAATCATATCACATTCATCTAAGAAATAATCCTATTAAATGTTATTTGTCTGAATAAGAAGGACGCGATCATCTTTTGGTGTAAAAAGAATGTAATAATATAATAATAAATGTAGCTTCACTATGCGCACATTTGTGAACTCTCCTTTTGCGTGTCATGGTGAGAGTAGAGGTGAGGGCGTGTTACTACTGTGTTAGCAATGCAGAAAAATCGTACTTGCAATTCGTTTACCGTTGCGAATAAGTTTCTATAAATCGGAAACGAAAATGTCTATTTTTTCAAATATTGCTCACCTTGCGATTTTTAAATTTATTTTTATTTATATGTTACATATCTTTAAACTATTTATAGTTAAAATGACGCGAAGGGATTCTGGAACTCAAGAAAACAGATGCAGGTGCAGATAATCTTCTCCTCAATACTTCACATACAGTTTTTACTGTTTTTTGACTAAATAAATCTAATGTAATCCAAAACTAATCTAATCTAAATAGAAGTATTGAGTTACAAGGTGAATGTGGTTTTGGATGAAGGTCATAATTAATGTGGCGGGGACAGAGTTGTTTCTTAGAAACCAATATACTTTTGTAACTGTTCTGAGAATTTCATTTTTGAGTATTTGGAGTGTGCAAAGATGTGACGGAGTGGCATTATACGGACTGGGCAAGCATTTAACGAAAGATCGTATGTTGGTTTTAAATTCAAAAACATTGTGTTTAGTAGGCAAGAAGAATGGTGGTTTATCATGGGGCAAATTCAGCGTATTTTTTATTTGTTGGAATGAGATTGACACAAATGTTGTCTGTGTGTTAAATGAGTCACTATATTGTCCTAAACATTTAACTGAAGCAAGCTTAGGGGTTCAAGTGATTTCCACATTAATTAGAAGCGGCCTGGATACCTTACTATAAACTGTACCTTGATTTTGCAAAGAACAGTTACGAACCTACTATTCTTACTTAAGTCCCTCATTTACTTAGTTATACTCTAAATTAATTTCCAAAACTATTGAATGCTTCGAGGAAAGGGTTGAAAGGTTTTTGCAGGCATTCCATTGATTTTTCGTTCGATTTGTGAAAGAAAATTTCTTGGCATCTATTCTCTTCGGTCTTACAGTTATTTTGTACCTGTGATCCCCCTACTAATGTCTGATGTATGTAGTAATACTTAGCCGCCGATTAATTTCTTTCCAAGCCGATGACCTACTTTTGCCCCGATCCGGGAATCGAACCCGGGGTTGCGCCATGGAAAGTGAGCACGCTAACCAACGGGCCACCGAGGGCAAATATATTAAAGAGATAACTGTAAATTATACAATTTCTCATCAAAATGTTTTCAAAGTTCACAAAACCAACTATGCATTCAAATCTCAAGAAGTTATTTTAAATTGATTTTTTGGAGTAAGAAATGCCATAGCAATTTTGCTGCATGTTTCAACAGTAGACTACCATAATGTTTATTTCCCATTTTCTTCAGTGTCTCTCTTCCATTGGTGAATATCTTGGTGAAATCTTTCACCTTACTCTTCACTCAGATCACCAAGTGAAGGACATCAATCCAGTGGCTATACAGGTAATGGACCTTAATACTCATGGCAACCAAGCACATAGGAATTGGAAAGTATTGTTTCTGCTATTGTGAAAATTTATCTGCTACATGCTTTTCTAGAAAATTGTTCACAACTAGAAAAAAATAAGAACAGACACTTGATTCAATTTGCTCGTGGATTACAATGAATTTGAATAATTAAGGAGGCTTTTTATTTGAGAACCATCCGAAATCCTTGCTTTCAGTTTCTCTTTGGTGACTCATTAAAATGTACGTAATATACACTGGAACCGCAAACCATCCCATCCCCAACGACTGTACAAATTGCTGAGTAGAGCCTAGATCGATGTGTTAAGGAGAGATAATAATTTTTTCTCGAGCCCGTAAAGGTAAATAGATCTCATTGTTTTCCCCCGCAACGATATCTTTCCTTAGAGGCAAAGTTTTTCTCAACTAATGTTCACGTTTGGCACTGCTGTCGCACCAACATATAAAGCATGGATAGTTTGTTGTCCACCATTTTGTTGTCCAAGAAGAAAATTCACCATCTTCCGATTAACACAAATTACACACTGATGTTCACAAAACTTAATGTTTTTTGTTCCTAAAGAAAGTGTCTTGTATTCTTCTTTCATGCAGAATGAGTGACCAATTCGAACACAGCCGTATTGGTTGCCGTTGTATAAGATTAAATTTATTAATAATTCTGCAATTAAGTTTGACAACTTGGTGGCAGAATACACTAACTTAACATTACTAAACTTAAAAACTTCACAAAATTTACAAACTTCACAAATTAAGGTGAACATTTCACCGTGCAATCTTTCATATCACTCCTCTCCACCACACTTCACTTCACCGCACTGCGAAACACCGAGCTGTAACGTCTTTTTTACACAGTCGTTTTCCTCGGTTTCACAACGTCACTGCACTGCACATAATTAATAATAATAATAATATTAACAACAAAAACAATAATAATAATAATAATAATAATAATAATAATAATAATAATAATAATAATAATAATACTTAATTACATGGAAGACTTGAATTCTTATCTGAATTTTGTACATGTAATCCTCTCTGCCGGTAGGTTTCCCTAATCGACTTCGAATTTCTTTCCACGCTCGAAGGCCCGTGTACGCTTTATACATTGCATAGAGACGTGACTTTGATCTCCTCCTTTCGGGTGACTCCCATATCCCTTTATTCTTGGTACCCCTGAAAGTAAATTTTGATGCTCTACGGTGGACCGATTCTAGATTCCTTTGCTGCAAAATTCTGTATGGGTCCCAACATACCGCGCCATATTCTAATATAGGTCGCATTAATGACATATATGCAAGTTCTTTCACTCTCACTGTACTCTTTTTCAGTATTTGCCTAACAGAATGTAAAGATTTCCACGCTTTCCCTGCAACAAAATTGACTTGATTTTCCCAGCTCAATTTACTGTCTAGCAGTATTCCTAAGTATTTGCAAGACATGACTGGAGGTATAACATTATTGTTCAGTTTGTACGCAGATTCATTGTAACTTCGACCCCTACCAAATGTGACGGACTTGCTCTTTGAACTGTTTATTTTCATGCCGTTTGTTTCTGTCCAGATGTAATTTGTCTAAGTCTCGCTCCAAAATATCCTCGTCCTTCACCGAGTTGATAATCTTATAGATTACGCAGTCATCTGCGAAGAGTCGTACATTTGAAGCTAAATTAGTCAGCAATTCATTCACGAAGGCCAGAAACATGAGTGATCCGATTACACTTCCTTGTGGAATTCCTGACGTGACCATTCTCGAGGTTGATAAGTGGTTTCCAATTCGGACCTTCTGTTCCCCGTTCCGAAGTAGTTCGTTTAAAGAGTACACACTTCAAATTTCTACCTGAGCTGTCAGTCCAGCTGAAAATTCGTCTTTCACCTGACTTACACTAACATTTTTTAAGAAGACCTTCTACACCGTTGCAAAACACTAGGGTTTCTTCTTTCGTAAAGAAAGATAGCAAAATCTCTTTCCCCGGACGAATAAATGTATCATTTTTTCCACATTTCAGCAAATTCTTTTATTTTAACCGTTGCGTGAAATTCACAGGCGATTTTGGAGAAATACTTTCCCCGACGAAACCAATCAATTATTTTTGGTCGAAACTTTCAGGTCTTGATGAAGTTCTTAAAAAATCACAACTACCTCTCGTATTTCGATTTTCATAACCTTCAGACATTGATAAACCTGAGACACACTTCAGAGCGCTCTGAGTGAAGTGAGCGTTCACTTGAGGGTTAATAAGTTAAATCAAAAACGAAAAGCTGTTTAGTGTAGGGTGATGCTTTTTTCTGATTGGAAGGCTGGAAAACCTTTGCAAATTGACAAAACTTACGTCAGTTAAGAAGACATTGGATAAATTATTGTGATTAAGAAACGCGCAGTTATATATATATATATATATATATATATATATATATATATATATATATATATATAAATACATTACAAGCGCAAAAAAATATGTGAAAAACCAGTGCACATTACTAAAAAGGCGCGTGTCATTCAAATTTGTCATTTTATAATGAAATAGACTATACATCGATCCAAAATGAACTGTGACGAAAATCGTGTTTTAACTGTATCTTCAAAACTAGAGCTGATGCAGACAAATGTTAGCATTTTTGGAATCAGCGGCCCTGAAAGTCTGCCATTTTTACAGGAAGTCTGGTATGTCGTTTTGAAGGATTGATTCGACGCAGAATGGCCCTAATACTGATGAGCTGATGAGCTCCCGTTGAGAGTGTCACCGCAGCTGCAGCACGTGGGGGTTGCGCCCGCCGACTGTGTACCTCGCAGCCTGCTTTCCTTTCTCGCTCCCGCTTCCGCAGTAGAGACAAGAAGTCGGGAGAAACCGCGAATATTCGGCAGAAAAACTTATAACAGAGACCTAGTAACGAAAAAGGGGATACATCCAGTTGCTAAATTAAAAAAAGAATCCTCCAACACGTGGGGTAGCCAGGATTCAGTTTCTGTGGGTCCTTGATACGTACGAATTGAATGAAAGCAAAACGTTTGTCTGTCCGTCCGCCCTCCTGTCCGTCATTGTCCGTCCATCTGTGAACAACGGAAGCAGATACACAGTTCTGCCGATTTTCTTCAAAATTGATATTCCCCGATTGATCTGGCCGACGTTGCGATCCCTTGAATGTGAAACCGATATTTTAATTTTGGAAGGAACTTTATATGAAGCACCTGAGACATTTTCCAACTTTTAAAAATGGTACTATCGTTTTTGATTTTTGTTTTTCAGCGTCTTCCTACAACTAAAATTAAGAAGATAAAGATTTTTTCCTTCAAGGAAATCTGTTCCTTAAAGATAGATTTTGAAATAAGGTCATGTACATATTTTGAAGATTGAACATTTGATTACTTTTTGCGTAATTGTACGTCAAAGTACAGACGAGAAAGTACGTGCTGTTTTAGCGCCACTTGTTTTATAGACGACTGGCCAGCTCTTGACTCGTGGGAGACGACAGCAAGATAACATCCTTTTGATGTGTAGAATGCTGAAATGGCAGCTACTGGTCTGTCAACTGTAGACCCATTTTTAATTTATCGTGTGAAAGTGGCGCGTTTTCTTGTAGAACAAGCAATAGTAATCATAGTAAATGAAAACCGCATATTAAAAGAATTTTCAAAATAATATTTTATTTACAATTAATTGGATTGGATGAATATAAGTTTTACCGTCAAACTAAAGATTTCTAAAAGAATTTCAATATCAATATTGTTGTGAGGCTGCTCAGGAGATTTATTGAATAAATATGAAAATAAACATCATTAAAATGTACGTTGTTTTTGGCGTTTAAAATCAAAACACTACAATACTGCCACTTTCTCTCCCCTTCACTTCAAAGGGACAGATTCGGACATTGAACAAAGATAGAGATGCTCATGCAAAGCGTCCAGGCCTCACCACAGATGTTAAATTATAATATGATATCCACATTTACCTGATACCCCTGTTTATACAATTGTGAAAACATTCTTCTAATTATTCCACTTCATCCAGACTTATTTATAAATAATTTAAACTTTCAATTTTGTTAGGTTTCATATCGGCTGTCCCGAAGACATTTAATACGGGGCTCTTGCTTTCCTTAGTGACCTCATTAATTGTCCTTAGACTGCCTCTCGTGTTTATTTTGTCACTCTCTCTTTCTGCCTTCGTCTTTCTCTGTCTTGCAGCGTCTACCCTTTTGCGTGAAACAACTTGCGAAATTCGGAGCAGTATTTCATTAAGCATAATACTGGAAAGTTTGTCAACAGTTTTCCCAACAAATCAAATTTATCATGTTATCTCCACACAAGTAAGGTTAAGTACGTGCTGGGAAGGAATGTCTTAAAGGGAAAGAATGGTAGAACTCAAATCTGGGATGGAGTTGCAGTCACTTTCTGTTGAACTGCGAATTAAACATTCGTTATTAAAGTGTTAAATTACTCATTCCGCCACTGCAAGGTATATTTGTCGAATAAATGTTGTCATACTGCACCCATGCATACCCATGGCATATCCCAAAATGCACATAGAAGAAGAAAAATTGCCAAATTATCTCAACAATAGGTCACGCTGGATAATTGGCATCAAAATATAAAAACGTGTATTCCAACGCGTACAATATATTTTCCCTCAATATGCCCGAGAACAATATAGCTAGAATATATACAGATTTGTTTACGGAAAGCACAGGGGAAATATGTTTTACAGAGCTCTTTCCGTCATAGAAAATTAGATGAAAAATATGAAGAAGAATATGAATTATTACACCACACTTGCATAAGATATGAAAAAAAAGTTTTAATCATTTCGGCACTAGTATATAATACTATACTGTTCACAACTCAAAGTGTATTGTTAAGAATCTAGTACACCAGATTCTGGTTATAGTGAACTTCTGGAGACCAACGTTTTTTGTTCACTGTTATCTGAGATTCATATTGCGATAATTCAAAAATATGAGTTTTTTTAAAAATTGATTGGTTTTCGTATTTCAGGGGAACCAACGTACAATATCCAGCGACTGCGAGTCCAAAGTGTCCAAGTAGTCGTGCTTTATTCACATTATACTTTTATACTATTCAGTCTGGTTATTTTTCACCGTTGAATACCCGTGAACTCTTGTTGCACTTTCTTCATTTCTGTGTCTTATTCTCTGTCACACGTGTTTTCTTCTGTTCTGAGAGACCCATGCACCGAATTGACTTTGTCCTATGTAGATCTTTTTTCACTATTTCTACTTTCTCGCTACGGAGTAGAGAGAAAGTTATACAACGCAGTGCGAAAAAACGGGGAATTTTCGGAAGAAAAACTGATTTCTGGGTCCTGTTAACAAAACAGTGGATAATCCCGTTTCTAAATTTAGAACAAAAATCATCTATAACGTTGTGTAGCCAGAATCCATGTTTCATGGGTCCTTGTTACCGAAAAATCCATTTATGCCAAAACGTCTGTCCCCCTGCCTGTCCAACAGTTGGCTGGCGACTAAACCGTTCAGCCGATTTTCTCCAAAATTGATACTCGCTAATCGATCTGGCTGACGTTGCGTCCTTTGCATTTGAAACCAATATTTTAATTTGTGGGTACTTTGCATGAAGCCTCTTGTACCTTTTCCAAATTTTCAAAAAATGGCTCCTTCACGTAATGAGCAGTCTGTGCGGTAGCGCACCAAGTGGCCACAGCGGGATAATTAGTTGAAGCATGCCAACATGCATTGTGCCTTGAAGGGGAGTGTGCAATTTTGGTATATCTAAATTGATGATTATACAGCGAGTTCTAACATTTGACGCACATTACATAACGTGCGTCAACCCAACACTTATGGGCAGCGGTAATCACGATCAGAGGTTGGATTAATGCTATCTATCCATGAACAGTATTTTTTTTTATATTAGTAAAGGTCATTGTCCCAAGTGATGCGTAAATACTTGTTGACCGTACGACAGGTCGTCAGAGAAAACTTTAGCACTCATAATTGTCAAAAGGTCTTCAAAAACATGTCAACAGACATTTATTCTTCAATGGTTTTATGTATATTTTTACTATAAATGTCAGAATATGCTCTTTTTTAATGTCACAAACTATGACTCTTGAAGTATTAATGAAATTTCAGTACGGATTTGATCAGGTGGTTATTTGTGAAAAGAGCTCAAAAGAACGAAATGAGGAATGTCATTTCAAAATTCAGCCGCTTCACAACTGGTCGCGATACGCGTATTATACTAAAATATATCTAAGGTTGTGGGAGTAATGAGTTTTTGCGCTGCAGCCCTCGTCTCCCATTTTCATTCTGACTCGTCCCTGTCTCCGCCTTCTCCCCACTCTCACCTTCTTCCCAGTCTCTCCGGCGGGCGCTCACGGCCCGTCGGCGTCCAGGAATGCGGGCGGCCGCCGCGAGTGATTCACTGGGTCACATGTATTAGGAGAGAGCTATTCGTTTCCATTTTGGGCGGGAGAGATAGGCTACGGCTCGATATGAAACTCTTATGAAAGATAGAACGCCGTGCGCGCCCGTCGCCTGTCAGCCGCGTGCCGGGTCACCAAGACCCTGTCGCCGGCGCGGGGGCGGATGAGGGGCGGGGCGCTGGCGGGGGCGGAGGCGGTTCGGAGACGGAGGCTTTGGTGAAAGTGCGGAGGCGGGGGGCGTTACGGGGCGGGAAGTGCCAGGGGATATGGCGGAGGCTTCGGGGCGGAAGAGGGCGCGGCGTGAGGTGGAAGCACGGCAGGCGCGTGCGCGGGGACGGAACGAGGGCCGCTTTCCATTAGCCCGAGAAAGGCGGGGGAGAGAGTAATAGCGCCATATATCGGGGTTGAATGCTTTCCAACTTATTCGCGGGTTTATTGAGCAGCCTATGCATGTCGCAGCCGCGCAGGGAGGCGATAAGAATTTAAAAGGCGCGCCCTCTTCGCCACATGAGGTTGTGCGGCGGCGGGAGCGACCGAGATATCTTGCCAAGACGGCAGCCTCGAGATGCCGAGCTTCCAGAGTTGGAGGTTTCTTTATTTTTTCTCCGGCAGGTATTTATAAGCTGATGCTGAGCTCTGCGACCGTTCCCTACAGTCCAACGTTGCCGGGCAAAAAGGCTTTCGAAAGGAGAATGACCAACAGTGTCATGCAGATAACCAAGATATTGAAATAGAGTATACGAGGCATTTGCTTGCGAAATTAGATCGTTCATTTATTTCACTAATGACACTTTTACATGTTCGCAAAAGTTAGGATATCCTTCATTAACTTCTGAACTGTATAGTTCAAATCCAGAAAATTCTTACCTAAAATCTAATGAGAAGTTCACTGTTTCTATCGTTTCTCAACCACAATAGCTATGTAGCTATAGTTCATTTACAATTTAAGATAATTGACGATTTGTCGCAGCAAACGCCACATATTTTACTATAATTCGCTCATTTTCCTTCTCAGTTCTGCTTGTTTCAGACAATGAAAAAACACTAGACCAATTAATTCTCACTTGTTGTTCGAAATAAATAGTAATCATTCGCAACACAATTGGTTGCATGACAAGTTTATGCTGTGTAAAGCATGCTGTGGGAATTAGGTTAGGTATGGGATGGCGGAACGCGGTTGCTTAATTTGTCCTTGCGTAGAGAATCTCAGAAACTCTTATTTTTTACAGTGGTGTTAGTCGAATATGCTGCATTTAATCATGATTCCCTTATGTTGTTCCACACTCTTTTCTTCCTCTTATCCGCTTGTTCTGGCTGTATTAAACTCAAGAGACATCATGCATCCCTCAGTATCTCGATCAGGAGTGAAACGAATCTTTTGAAGTAAAAAGATGGTAAAGTAAAAGTAAAAATCCTCTGTCTATACAGAAAAACAGCAATAATAATAATAATAATAATAATAATAATAATAACAGTGTAGTGATGAATTAACCTCAATAAACAGTTTTAGACCCGTAAAACCTATCGAAAAAGTAAAGGTTGAGTTGCACTACAAAAGGAAACGAGAATAATTTCAGCATACGATATATGATAACTCACCAACTCCGTAATCACGATTGGAAGCCTTATATTCAGCATAATTGACGTAGTCGAAGGTGTAGATATTTATTTATAACACCAAATTATTATTACTATTTTTGTTCGCCAATTGAAAATAATGATGAAGAATGAAATGGACAATCACAAAGATACAAATACACACACAACAACCATGCCCGAATCGGGACTCGAACCACGCCATCCTTTGGTGCGAGACCGCCAGGGAAGTACTGCCTCAGCAACCATGGCTACCCATGTCGTCTAAATTATTATTATTATTATTATTATTATTATTATTATTATTATTATTATTATTATTACCAGTATTATAGTTGTTGTTGCTGCTAATACCAAAAATGTACTTCGCAAAGAAGCTCCCGATTGAATAGCAGTGTTCCCTCTCCCTTTCCAGCTCATGACCTTGGAGAGATGCTATATTTAAATCACTCCTTCCTTCTTCCCTTTAGGCTAACCACATTACCCTCATTACTCCATTTTACTTCCTTATTAATAGGACGAGCCGGCACAGCCACCACCGTTCTGAACAAGGTTTCCTCTTTAAACGTCATTTCACCGATGGTCATTTACCACTCTGTTGCTGCCTTTTCTTTTTCTCATTTTCCTTCACTGCTGTGCACTGGTCTTATCTTGCGTTTTACGTCAACACCATGAACGCCTTATCAGCATATCTCATCTCCCCGCAGGGCGGCTAACCGGTCGTAAGACCTGAGGCTCTAGGTGGAGCGTCCACTCGCGCCCGAGTCTCTCAGCGGTACTCACATCTTTAGTCTCAAGATGGAATCATGGGGAAAGTGGCTCGCCACCGACCTTTGCGCAGGTTTGGGAGATGGACTTGCTCCCGATTCCCTAAATAAAAGTCTGACGGGGAGCATGTCAGGTTACCGAGGTTCCGACGGGTTGGTGGCCCCGGGCCACCTGCGCAGTAGCACTGGCGCGATATGGACTGGGCAAAGAGGAGAGACTTCTCCCGGCGCATTGTGTGTGACGCTTATTTTACTCCGGTGCTAGCCTGGAAAGCTAGTAGCTCTGAGCTCGTTGGGTTACTCAACTCGGGCTTAGTTGGGAGTGTCCCCGAGAAGGGTAACAGCGTTGTGGTGGGATCCAAGACACCAGCCTGTCGGTGTTCGTGTGCGCCGGCGGGGGTGGCGTGCAAAGGCGAAAGCTTAGATTGCCAGCCCCGGGAGCAATTCGCCTGGGAAAGAAAGAAATTATCTGGAGTGGGAGACCACTCACGACATAAATCTCCGCTCAACATCTGCCTACAAACTCTGCCACTTCACTCTCGACTACAGCCACCTCACCGGTCGGTTTGGTGTCCCCGTCTCCTTCATCACCATTACTTTCATATCAACCCCACCAAATTTTTATCTTCTCACTGACACAAAAATCTTAACCTTAACCAATTTTCCGCCGCCACCAGTCTTGTAGTTGTTCCCGTACAATCAACAAGTTCTCTTCGTTTTTCGGTACTGTTATTTTCGTTCTTAGGTCCACCTTTACCCACTTCTCAACACCTCCTCGCTAATTTACTGTATTTTTGCCAGTGGTGAGGTTTCGGGTTCGAGTTGTTGCTTTCCTTCAAAATTGTCTGTAGCCGTGTGACGTAGAAAAGCTCAAGCTCTTGCTAGTTATGGTGAAGGGATTACATGTTCGCCACATGTCGCTCTTACCCCTAAGCATGGGAATTTAGCTAGGCTCAGGCAGGCAGGACGACATTAGCTGGCCGGCAAAGTCAGACTCTCGACTCAAAATGCCAAATACATTCATCCCTCTAACACTGCCTTACCACAAACGAATCCTCCGCCGGCACTACGTATAGCGGACTCTCTCAAATCCACCACCAACTGTGCATCTCCGTCACCACGGCCGTGCCGCCCCCCCCCCCGCGCGTTCCCACCGCTTCCGCCCCCGCCATCCGGCCGTCGACCCGGCGGGCTATTGGCTACGTGCCCACGGCCACTTGCTTGGTGCGCTCGCTCGTGCTTCCGTGTGCGTGCGAGTGCGCATGTGTGAGTGAGCGAAGCGAAGGAGAGACTCGCGAAAGAAAAGCCTGTGGGGGGAGAAGCCCGGGAAAGAGACGGGCTTCGGAAGGAGGTCCAAACGAAGGGCAGAGGGCGGGGGGTTAGAGAAACCGAGCCCACCTCGTAAACGGGGAAATAGGAATCGGATGGAAAGCTTTGTTATGGCGTTTCGTCTGCTCCAGGCCAGGGCCGCCTTACAGTAAGCCGGCGCCTCTGCCATTACATTGCATTGGGTGTATGTCTTCCGTTAAAGCAGAGGAAGGCGCGCGGAGTAGCTGAGGGATCGGTTTCGAGAGCTTGAGACTGTCTCCATGAGCCGCTCTTTGAATATTACCCATAAACACTTTCACACGAGATTCATTATACATTTTGGGAGATGATATTTCTATTGGTATAAACACGCAAAATCCAAATCTCAAAATTGCTTATTCCCACTCACATCAGTTCTCTTAACCCTACCAATAGGAAGATACAAAAGGCCACGTTCATTACCAAGAGAGGGCCTCCGAATCCACAGCATCAATAATTATTGTCTTTGATGATTTTGACGCTTTTGATGCATAAAGAAATTGATATTGATAATAATATTCAGGAACATTCATTTAAACAAAAAACCGTTTTCAATTTTTGAATTTTTAAACTAGTGCTACAGCTTACACTTTCTCGCATTATCTGTAACTTTGTGCAGCTTTATGGAACTTCAGAGCGTTTAATGAAAATGGAAACTGCGTCGTACTTATAGGAGTCCTTTATTCCATTAAAGGAAAACCTTATAGACAGATTTTGAGTCGTCCATTTTAACATACCCTGCACTTCAAGCCAAAATTACGGAACACACTTAATTTCCATCTATCAGCTATTATTAATGTTTACAGGCCACCACGCACTTCTGGTTTCAATAGAATATGTTCTTACTATGAGTTAAGCCGCACATCGCATATTATCTGTTTGGGAGACATTAACATTGACACTCACTCCTCTATCTCCGATTACTCTAAAATGCACAATGATTTTGAACAGATGTTTGACGTCCAATTGATCAGTGAGCCAACGTGCTTTACTAACATAACTTCTCCTGAGTCACAACGTATTTTTGTTACAAAATCTTGTAAGGTTAGTTTGTCTTATTTGTCTAGAATAAACAGATTTCTCAGAATTTATAAAATGTCACTTATATCGTTCTAGTTTTCACTAATTCAATTCACATTGCTTACGGTACATTTTGCTTTGCTCTGTAATGAACCATTTTCTATATTTCACTGCATCTTTAATATTTACAGTTAAAGAGCATGATTTATTGTCGTGAGTTGAATTGTAGTATTTATTGTATTGAAGTAATTATTCTAACTTTTCTCGGTCAGTCTAAAAATTAGTGATTACACTAATGCTGCTGTTGCCATTTCCTCAGATCACGTTTGTTTATTTTGTGTGATAAATTAAATTCTCTTAATTTTTTAATTCTTTTTATATCATCAGATTTTATCTGTATCGCAATGATTGTCTTTTTTTACATATCTGTAAAAGTTTGTGAATTTATAGAAGAAATTGTGCAATAATGAATTATTATTATTATTATTATTATTATTATTATTATTATTATTATTATTATTATTACTATTATTATTATTCAATAGTCTCATAGTTCCGAACAAATTATATCAAGGGAAAAGTATATTTTTCACTTGTTAATATTGGCAATTTTCGAAAAGTGAGTTCACCAACAATAAGACCTGCGCCATTTTTATAAGCACGTCAGGTTCTATTCAAGAAAATATTAAGAAAACTTTTGAGAACGTTTTTGAAAAAATATTTTAATTGCCTATATTTCACGAAATATTGCGAAAAAATTGTCCATGAGCTTATTTCAAGATTTGGTTACAAGTACAGATTTTATTAATAAAAAATCGAGAATTAATGGAGAATTTTATTAACAGAAATTATTGAAGGACATATCTATTTTCAGTATTGAATCCTTTTAATTCAGAAAGTCTTACATTTTCACAGCTGTCCAGGAAATTAATCATAAAAATTAAAACTTATAAATATTTTATTCTGTAATTTTTTCTGGAGATACTTTTGCAGATTTTGAACTAGTCCATAATGAAATATAATGGAAAATTTTTAGTATTAATGATTCAAGTATAAATATGTTCTAAAGTGTTCCTTTTTTCATTCGCTGGAAATCTCATAATACATTATACTTATTTTTCATACTCGTGTCAATAATGTATTTAAATAAAAATGCAAACTTTCAGGAAATTTATGTTAGAAGGAAGTAAAAAATCACTTTCTGAAGTTAAAAAATATTTTTTTGTAAAGTTCTGTAGATCATAGTTTTCATCATTAGAATAATTGGTGCCTTCATGAATAATACTTTCAAGGTCTTCAATATCCTTGGTGTCTAAATCATTAAAATGTCTTAAAATCTCATCTGGATGTCATAAGATCTCTTGTCATGTCTCAAAATACTTGAAATGATACTTACAATATTTACGGTTCTTCCTCTCCGAAATTATTGCTCTTTTATAATTATCAAAACTTTGTGAACATAACCTGTCTTTCTTATTTACAATCCTTTTCCAAAGTTCTGGATTACGTTTCTTCCCATCGTCGTGATCTTCTTCTAAAGTCATGCATTCAAACACAAAGTAACGTCCTTTCCTGAAAACATATTTACAAAATTATTGTATTGAACAATACAGTGTTCAATAATTTAACATCGCTGCCAACGCCAATCAATGAAAGAACGTTACACCTTTTTAACATGCCCTCCTTCTGCATTATATTGTTCTTTTAATTCATGCATACAACAAAGAGGACAAAAGCATAGACGTTATATTTTGGCATAATGAAAGCTAAAGCTAAAAGGAAGGCATAGGAATAGTACCAAGACGGGAACTTTTTCAAGAAAAAAAAAGAGTAAGAAAAGACAAACAAACTATTTTTTTAGTATAAGGAAGCATGTGTACGAAAAAGGAAAGTCAAAAGCAATCTGAATCCGTAGAATTGACATTAAAGGTTCTTTTTTCGCAAGGAAGGGAATGCATACTACAAGTGTTTGTTTTAAATAAAAAAATATAATTGCATAATAACTCAAAAAACATATATTTCCTTTTCTGAAACTATTGTTCGGGGTATTAAGGAATATCAAAAACTCATAGTTACATTTAAATTGTGATGTAATTTCAAGTGCCGAAAAAATATTGTGACCATCATGTGACATGTGACCATATTCTGACCATGATGAAAATTCTCAACAAAGACCTTCTTTCCTAATATTTTTATGATTTCATTTGTTTTTTGGTCGCAAAAAAGAACAGGGGCTAACTTGAGATCGGTTGAGGTTGAGTTACGCAACGGTTGTATTGATATCCAATATATCGGAAAACAAATATCGTTATCAGCTACGCTATTCAGAGTACTTCGGGTTACGACTTTCGTGTTTAGTGGGGAATTTAAGAACGTAATGTGTTTTTTTATTGTCTTCTGTAAAAATCAAGGTGCATTTTTGACACACACATTTAGAATCGCTTCTTTAAACAATCAAGTTAATAATTTGAAAATTATATTAACGGATTTCTATTTTATTGTACGTTTATATCTTCAAAATTGTAACCTTCTAACCATTCAAAATGCATTATTATTGTTCAGGAAATGTAAACAATTAGATAAAATATAGTGCTGAAGAAAAAAGGAGTTTCTATTAAAATACTAAAACTACCAAAGATTTAATATATCATTCCTCTTACATTTTTCAATAACATGTAATGATTAATTACAAATGTAATTATTAAATTTGCCCAAGCGGATTTACATACTGTAGGCCTTCAAGCACAAAACTATACTGGGCACTCCTTCAGAAAAATCCTTAAAACTAATTATGAATAAATCTAAAAACTAATTATGATAGAATAATGCATTGTTCCAAAACAGTTGTAAATTAAGAAATGGCTTCTAAAGTAGAAATTGCTTTTTAAATTTCTCATTTACAAATACATGTGTGGTTTCTTAATATTCCATTCAATTTATTTTTAAAATCAAACATTGTTGTTCAGTAAACTATTTGATTAATATTTATTCAAATACAAACATTTTAAGAAGTTTTAAATATTAACTTTAAAACGAGGATGGGAGTCCCAAGCCTAATTTTGCTAGCAGGAAATCACGCTCTGCAGTCACCCACACATTGAATGGTTACCGTAACATTTCATGAAATGTTTTTATTCAACTCCAGCAAAACTCAGTATTTTATTAACACCAGCAAAACAGTATTTTATCATTCTAACACGTTTGAAGCCACTAAAAAGTCTATTTCTTTCTGCGTTGTATACCTAGTCAGTAGCAATACCGATTGAGGTGCTGATCTATGCTAAAGAATGTTGCTTTGAGTTCTGTGTAAGCGTCTGTGGTGCAAAAGACAACGACAATCTACTGTGTATCTTCATAATAAAAAAAGAGAATGTGAATAATTTTCGAATAATTGAATAAATAATAATTGTTCAGGAGCAAGAAATTGACGTACGGCACAATACAAAATAATAATGTACTGAATGTTTAAAAAAATCTATAAACTCTCAAGATCACTCGTTTTCTCATGGAGTAGAATCAAAGTGAGTCATTGGAACTATTAATTTAATTAAGATTTTCATTCAGATCGCACTAATCATTATATCCATAAAATTCCAGTTTTCTGAATATCTGGTTACTATCAAACGCAATGTTCTCCAGGAGTGATGATATTTTAATTGCTCCCTGAAGATTCAGAGGAATGTATAAACTCCTGCAATGTCTTGTCACTCGATTTGAATGAAGCACGTTGAGCGTGCGGTGTGGCCGCGATGCGTGTCACAGTCCTGATTCTCTGAGAAAGCGCGCGAACGTTTTCCTTTGGACAGATTTAGGCTTATAATTTTGCACAATTCTCCCATTTGAGCGGTAGATTTCCTTCCAATTGCGCATGTCGATTCTTCGAGATGCTAGCTACCAAAAGAAAATATTTTAAAAGCATGTTCAACAGTTAATTTTCTCACAATTTTAAAATTTCAAGTCACATGTCTCAAGTCACCATAAGAGCCCATGTTAAAACAGCAAACTTAACGGTCTCGTTACGCAAAAACTGGACGGTGAAATTGACTCTACCAGAACATAGAAGAACCTCTCATCTTTCGATTAATACCATAAAAAAGGCATCTTAAACTTAACACTTATCTCCCTCTAACCACCTTAAGGCATCGAAGCATTGTTCTTTCATTTTATCTAGTCGATGGAACTTATTAAAAGCGATATAAATTTTTAAATATAAGGCTTGAATTATGGATTGCCTCCATTGGTCACCTGCATTAGATCTTGGCTGGATACTGTATTTGTTGCATCTTAAAATGATAACAAAACGACTGGTTCGACAACAAAACAGAATTTATTCAATTATATATTAATCGTGAAATATGATGAATATGGGAGAAATGGAATAAAAAGAACAAACGTAACATGCTGGAAAAATGGTTTTTGCTGCCCAAAATTAAACTTTCACTGTAAATTATCCGGCTGCAAATCGCATTACCTCGAGGTTCTCGGCAGGATGATATTATGTTAGTTTTATTTTCTTTATCATCTAAGAATAAATTAAGTTGCCAACAAATTCTAAATTGGAAACGTAAAGCTCTCGTCTCCGGTTTATTAACCCTTGAGAGGTCAAATGAGATGAATAAGCACCCCGAGAGTGTTGTTTTTTGCAAACAAATAAATCTTGATTACATTCCCTTTCAGCTTTCAATCCCTTTCTACAAGACAGTAAACGTTTCTCAAAGATCAGAAAGTCCACTGTATCTGTTTCGGGGATTAAAATAACATGGCTTGTATTTGACAAAATACGTCGAATATGCTTTGCAGCCATAACACTTCTCTTATTGAAATTGCTGTAAGAGTTTGGTTCGTGGAAGTGTAGTTACAACTAGTAGGACCATGTAGCTGGGAAATATTGCTTACGTGGTTTTACAGGTAGAAAAATCTTTAGTTGTTGTTGGGTTGAAAAATTATGAAAAATAAATCACAACACCAAATAGTTCGAGTACTACTTACTAGAATGAATTGGGTATGATAAACATCCCCATGCGAAGGGAACATCAATCGTCCGGGATAAGCACGCAGGCCGTAAGCCAAGGTTGACGATCTCAGTCAACGCAGTTCCACGCCGGGAAAGGAATTCCGTCTGCTCCACTGCGTCGCCGGAAAGCGTCTGAAGTTCCTTCTGCACCCCCCCCCCCACAACAGCAGCATCAGACACGATCTTCCCACGCGCAACAGTGTCCACTCCCCAGGCTGCCGCAGGGGGCGGAAAAAGGCGGCGGCGCCGGCATAATGCAGCACATCGCGCCACGAGGAGCCTCTCGACGCCGCTTTCGGCGGAGAAGGGGAGGGCAAAGGAGCGGAAAAACCGCAAAGCTCTATTAATGAGGCGAATTTAAGAAGACAGAACTTGAAAATGGCTGCGGGTGAGAGCAAAAAGAGAAAAAAGGACGAAAGAAGGGGAGTCTGGCGAACGCGTATAACAATTTATGAGCTAAAGAGAAGCAAGAAGTTAGGGCACACTTTTAGGGAAAGAGATTCTGGGGAAGTAGGCGCACTGTCAGAAGGAACGGAGTAGAGGACGAGGAGGGAAAGGAGGGATTCGTTGGAGGGGGGATAGGGGCCCAGAGGGTGAGGGAAGGGCGAAATTAACCCACTGCGGTGCTGGTTCCATGGTCTTTCATCGTCGGCTGTGTCTGCGCCGGAAGTGACAGATGGTGAAAATGAGGAATGAGGAAGCGTGCGACTTTTGGAGGAGAAAGCCTCACTGGATACGCTGTTCCGAGTGAGTGGGGGAGGGAGCCTTGCCGTGGTATAGTAAGGTGCACTAAATCACAAATTCCCAAAGTTTTCAAACAGAGGGCGTACTTTCCAGGAAGCTCTCAATCTCAAGGCACAAGTTTCTGAATCGGATATAATTGATGTTCAGTGTTATATCTGCAGATATTCGAGAAACTGAAACAAACAAATATAATATTTTTTGTGAGTTACGCATTACTTTTGAAGAAAAATGTTCAAGATGACATGGAAGAAAAAAGTGTAAGATCTTTTCCGAAGGGATTTCAACAATATTAGAAAGTGAAAGTTGAATTTTGAATGTTCAGGTCACACCTGAAAGTAAGTTGCGTTGAACTAAGTCCGTTTGTTCTTGAGGGTTTTAATGTACAATGCTGTGTGTGAGATTATAGTTTGTGGGGACTGTCAGTATTAGATAGTAGGGCGAGACCCATACAACATATTTATTTATTTATTTATGTCAAAAACAGGGATAAGCCGAGCAAGTTGCCACTTGCGCGCATTAAACAGCAAGGGTACTGTAATCGATTCACGTTCTTGGAAGGGTAATATCAGACTGCGACACCATTTATAACAAAACTTCCGTAGCAACCTTCGTATAAAGAAAATCTGTCCTTTTGTGTGCACAATTTAGTATCCTCTATATGCATTTTGTTCATCTTTGTCTCTTTGTTTTCTCTTCAGTAATCGTCTCTTCTGCCTTGCTACTTTTTTCAATTTTTAGATACTCTTCAGCTTCGGCAATTCTCTTTTGATCAATCGTATTCAAAATATGAACAGTGTGTACATCTGGCTCACACCCTGCTCTTCTCAATACATCAATTTTGCTTTAATTTCCTTCATTAAACTGCAGTATAGCAACATATCTAGCTTTTGAAAAGATCTTTACACCACAATACGTAGTTTTAAGACACCTCATCCACATTAAATTATTGAAACTTTCATTACAGTTCTTCCATGCACCTACTTATTCAATAGTTCTGGATCAGCTAAAGCTCTGAGCGCTTGTTTTCTCTCATTCTCACGTCACTTGCCAACCTTGTTGTTTTTGTCTCAAAAATTTTAATACAACTAATAGCATTACACATTTTACGTGCACAAGAAGAGTTTATCGCAGCACACAGGAGTTCTACGTCTATCAATCTAAAACCTGTAGTGAATTCTTGATTCTCATTCACAGTATCATTTAGTTTCTGAAGAGCATCACCAATATTAGAAGAAGAAGAAGAAGAAGAAGAAGAAGAAGATGAAGAAGAAAAAGAAGAGGAAGAAAAAGAAGAAGATGATGATGATGATGTAGACTGGTTACTGGTTTCCTCTTCCACTCTTCATTTAGTATACCGATTATATTTTTCTTACACTCTTTTGTTGACCAACCCATAGTGAAGAACACAGTTCTAATTCAACGTCAGAACACAACGAAACGACACATGGTGAACGTTAACAATGAATCCACGCGTTGCCATGTAGTTTATACAAAAATAAAAGCGAATTAGTATTAGAAGGTGCAGCCATCTAGTGGCGTCTCTTTTAATCACAAATAGTATGAGAAATTCAGTGATTCACGGATTTCGTATATAAATGAATGCCATAAACTCAGACGGAGAAACTCAAACGTGACGGAGGGTTTCGATTGACAGCGGAGTAGGTATGCCAGTGAGAAAAACCAACGCATCGAAACAGGCCTTTTAAGTATCCATAATGTAAAATTTTATACTTGTTTTGAGATGCATAGAAACTGTTTTAAGTTGCTGACATTTGGAAGAAAATGGATGGATTTGAACGAATCCCAAACATGTGCTGTGTCTCAATAATTGCTCATGAACACTCTTAACGACCCTTGCTGGTGCATTCGTGGGAAGTTCCTCTCAAAGCGCTGCCGCTACATCCCTTATCCCATTGCCTCCTTTGCACTCGTGAGGAAGCCACTTAGCCCGCAGAGGCCATTTCTGGTTTTAAACTGAAAATTCTACGATCATTACGAATAATAGATTTTAATTGTTGTCGAGTTATTGGAGAATCAGCTGTTGGTAACAATCTTCAAACCTTCATTGTAAGTTGAGTGCGTGAATAAAACAACAAATAAACAATACAGTGGAGAACAAACCTATTGATTGCTGGCCTGGGTGACCGAGGTCCTGAGGCTGGACGGCCGTAGCTGTCTCGGCTCGAAGGGTCACGGGTTGGCCTCGGGCATGGACGTGTGTGTTGGTTCGTGTTTCGTGTGTGTTCGTGTTGTCCCTATGTGTTGTTCCTGCAGTCAAACAAACACCGTGGTCGCTATGAAACCAAAGATGTTAAAAAGCAACCTCAAAAAAGTCTTGTTGTTTATATGCTACCATGGGAAGTATCAAGTGGCGAGTGTATACTTGATTTTGATGGAGAATGTATGCTTATTACGCATGCTGTTTGTTCCTTACATAACAATAAATATTTCCATAATCGAAAGAGCACCAGCAGAAGTGGGTCAGAGCATCAACTGACTGCAATGCTTTGACCGGGAGGTCCTAGGGTCTGAATTTCGACGATGGCAGAATTTTTTACTCTAGTAGATAGCTAGAACGAATTCAGACGCTGCCTGGAAGACCACTGTTGTAGCCGAATGCTCTGATCGGTAGTTTTCCGTGGTTTTTCCAACACCGCACGAATGCCGGAGCAGTACCCTAACGAGAGGGCCATGGAACTCGCGCGATCTTTCCGTCTTCATCCTATCGTTATCTCATACTTACACACACACACACTTGCATGCACTGCACTACACGCAAGTTAGGAGATAGAGCTTATCCTGACTGGGGGTGCGCCCCGATGGCGATACATTGTTGTGGAAACCCTACTAGTCGCCTTAAAGGGTTCGTAGACTTCCGCGGCCGGAGTCAACGCATTCTCGGCTCTCCGGGATGAGCCGCGTCTCGGTCAATTGTGCTGACATTTCGGCTATCTTGCTGTAGCCTTCTTCAGAGCTATACTGGTATGTCAATAGCCGTAACGTCAGCACAATTGACCGAGACGCGGCTCATCAGAGCCAAGAACGCAGTCGCCTTAAAAGGCGGCATAGAATTTCGCCATCCAGGGGAAATATCACCTCCCGCAATACAAATGCACCACGCTTACGGAATTAATAGCCTTAGCAATTGACGCACCCGAAATCACCACTCAACGAAGCCGAAGCTGTCCTCGCGAACAGCCAACGCGCGCACGCCCACGAAGATGGCGGTTTGCCCGTCTGCCCTAATTCATTGTGGCGACTAAAGGTACATACCTTATTTATCATTTGCGTGCCCAGAAAGGGGTCAGGGGATCCATGCTGGTGAATCCACCACTGCTGGTGAATCTTTCGATTATGGAAATATTTATTGTTATGTAAGGAACAAACAGCATGCTTCAGCAAGCTGGACCTCGTGGACCGTAATAATTTATTTTATTTTCATACAAACATTCTATCAATGAATTTCCCCTCTTTTAACCTGACAATGTGGGGAATTGTTGCCTACTGCACGCTATAAATGTATCAACAAAAAACAATTGTATTGATGAATTGTTCCATTAATTTTAAAATTTCGTTCTCTGGAATAAGTTTTTTACATAACTGAAGAAATTAAATGGAAAATGGGGCTCAGAAATGTATTACTTGCGCATCTTGTTTTAGGCTGGGAACGCGTATATTGCATATCATTTAACTGACTGTTTTACTAAAACCTTTTAGATATGCGGGATACTACAATACGAACGACAGAGGATGAGAAAAAAGTAATAAAAAATAATATATTGTTAATTGGTTGGTTCGTTTAATTGGCTGAGCAATACAAATGTAAATTGTTCATGTGCATTGGATTGTGTACCGTTGCTTAATGCAGCAAAAGTTACATTATTACTATTACAAATAACTCTGGACGATGTATAACATTAAATTTATTGTTGTTTGTTCCAGGTGAGTGGTGTTCTGCATACCGTGATGTCCACTGTTACGCGGCATTACATTTCCTCTTCAGGTAAACCAGTCGTTTCCTCACCTGACTTTTGCGTAATTTCTGGAGATTCGAAGAATATACGACCTAAATGTATGAGTCTGCTAATTATTTTTCGTGTGCACATTTCAGCCCCAAATGAAAAGTTTACTGACAGATCTTTCGTAAGGATTTTGTGTTACTTTTGAGTCTTAAAATATTGTATTACATGGAGGCAAACTATGACTTAGCTGTAAAAATCAAAATTCAGCTGTTGGGGCTAACAACATTGAAATGAACATTACTCCTTTGTTTCGAGTATCATGTGCATCGTTAACGTGCAAATCCCTCGCTACCTTCCCATTTCTGGAGAGGCGACAAGCGCGTCTTCTCATCCTGCTCTGTGCTGCATGCGAGTTCCATCCGCACCGCCTTTCACATCTTCTCGTCGCCTTCATCCCGCCCACGCCGTCGCCCCCGCCGCGTCCCGCCACGCAACACGTTCGAGCTGCAGCGCGTCTGTTGCGGCCGTTTTTGCTTCCGGGCCGACTACAGGGCCCAATCTTAATTTATAACTCTTATAAGAAATTAATTCCCTGTTTTTGTTTCCTGTTCATTTACAGTCCCTCCTTCCCCAAGGGGTCCTGAAGCGCTTCGGATCTACCCCTCTTTTTCCTGTCCCGGGAACCGAATATTTTGGAGGCTTTCCAAGGCTGCGAGCGCGGCCGGTATTCCTCCCCGCC
>BOPP01000043.1:3908296-3949299 GCA_017312745.1 Gryllus bimaculatus
GTGGAGCCCTTCGCGCGAGGTGGAGGATGGAGGATGATCGGGTGAATGTCGAATTCATCTCTTCAAGTGAAGTTGATGCCAAACCCGCAAAACACCGCCTCTGAAGTATCTTCTACAGGACGTTCCACGGCTCCACTGCCGTCGAGGGAGGATTTTCGCCACTTGCTAAATATTTAGATACGACCACTGTGGCAATGAAAATCTAGCGTCCGGCTGCTGTGTTCGGTATTTTACCGCGGTTTCGTCGATTAGTACCAGGCAAATGCCTTAATAATACTTTAATAAACGGACTACAAACCGCACGCGATCTGTCCGTTTTCATCCATGGCCCTTCCTCTCTTTGCTTACACACACATGCATTTCCCTGACACACGTCAGGGCTTCGACTTAGTCCTAAATGTGGCCTAGAGTCCACCACTGGGCTCGTGCTGGGGGAAAGTCGGCACCGGATCTAATGTTCCAGCTCAGAAGGAAACGGCCAGGAGGGCAATTCCCGACAAATAACATGACTACACCTATGTGACTAATACCCTCAACAACGCCTGTGTCAATACTCGTTCACTCATCCGCCTAAAAACACTCCTAATGTATTGACAAGAAAGCCTTTCTCTTAATCTCTATGCACACACCTTCCGTCAAATAAAAAAAAAAAGTGTGCATAAAATTCATGTGTTTTCACAATCTCTTAATGCTCCGTGATAATTTTTTGAGAAAAGAATTTATGCATAAATTATTAAATTATTTGTTAATCATGGTTGTGCTTCGAAACTACATTTAAACCTTATCAAAAAATAAAATTATTGGTAAGTGGTAAACTCTCTAATATTTATTGCTATTGTATTAAACTAAAATTAATTCTGTCATTAAAATCAATCATTATATATAATCCTTGTAAAGAGCTAGTCTTATAACTGAAGTGTCTGGTTTAAAAACGATTTATTTTTTATATTTTTTTACATAAAACGGTAGCTTCACCGATGTGTGTAGTATCGATTAATTTTCTAAATAATAATTAGGGATGGTTAATGATGTTTGTGACAGATTGTCTTGTTTTTAGAAAATCATACGTCATACATTTTAAAATTCAAGGTTCGCAAAATAAAAAAAATAAAAAAAACGCCTAGTACCCCGTAGTTGGAAACGAGGCTAAGGTGGCCCAAGGTGACGAAACGAAACGAAATTGATAAGATTTGCAGTGAAAATACGTGATTAAAAAATTGGCAATATTTAGTTCTCATTAATAGAAAGAGAAACGTAAAAATCTCGTCTTTGTTAGAAGTTTCGTAGTGACGAGCGAAGCAGCAAGTGCTCCTTGCTGTGCAGTGCAGCGCAGCGCCCTTTGCTTCGAGTGGCCGCGAGGTCCAATGCCACCATACTTCCCTTCGCTGTAGCCTTCTCTATCCTTTCGGACACCTACGGATGAACTGTAACAGAAAATAAACAAAGGTGAGGAAAGACAATAGCCGTTCGCGCGCTTTTGGCGTTGTTTACCGCATTTTTCACGCAAGTATTGGCGCTATGCCTCCTGCAGGATAACTCTCGGGCGCTTGTACGTGGCCGCGGGATCCGGCTCCTACAAAGGACACAGAAGGAAAGCACTCCAAAAGGACATAATTGACGGACTGGAACTGTTGGCGGTTGTAATCAAAACAGTCCGTGTAACCTCATCCCAGACAAACATGATTATTTCCCAGTATCTTCATTATATTTCTTCGACTATTTTCAAAACTAATTTAATTCAGCCATCATCACATTCTCGTAAAATGTTCCAGAATTTATTGACGTTTTAAATATAATCTAACACTGTAATGCTAAAATAATATAATTGTTTGGGGCTAGTTTTTCTCAGTTTATAAATATGTTCTTAATGTGAAATGAGACGGTTTGATTAGACACCTCTAAATTGTGAAAATGAATTTGAGTTAATTTTGTGAAAATAAGTTCGTTTGATAAAAAATTATATTTGTGGTGGTTTTTAAACAATTGAGAAAATACTGCACTAGAAAAAGAAAGTGCATTGAAATTAATTGAAAATTTGTTCCAATGACATTGTCGTAATATGCCCATCGTTTACTTTTGCTAAGAGAATTAGATACGATATTTATTCAAACATAAAACAAATATCAAACTAATTTTCATCTTGCATTAAAAGTTTTTTCTCGAACATTAATATACCAATTTAAATTATAGTACACTTGTATGTTCATATATTTTTGCTTCAAAAATCCACGGATAATATTAAGCGTAAAATTGGAAGTAAAAGTAAGGTGCTTTTGACTTCCGTACTTCAAAAAGAGGTATTAACTACGGTGCTTTAATATTCTATCTGTAATGAAACATTAACAAGAATTAAAGAAAATTGACCATGTTTCAAGTACTTGTTGAAAGAAGGATCACATCGGCTCACCCGTTCTGAACCTCATTCGTTGCGTATTCCATACATTTTTTGCGTTCTTTTCTCTCCGCTTTCTTCTCTCTGCCAGTGTCAATGCCGAAGTTCGAGTATAAATGGTGGAGACTCAGACCGTCGTAATGTTAGGGTTTTAGAGCGAGTTCTCCCGTATAATAGAAACAAACACGGCTCGTGCGTGCTTAATCGAAATTCAGATAACTAAAGCTCCATTAAGTTTTGGACTTAATGGAATCAACTGCACCTTGCGCGCGGTCCCTTGTGCTCCCTGTATCTGATGACAATATTAATTAAAAATTGTATGAAGCCGCCTGGCAAAGGGGAGAATCAGGAAATGGAATTTGCGAGACGCAATCGTATGTTCCTCTCCTTTTGCTGCATTACATTCGCTACAAGTGAAAAACACTCCAATTTTCATGAATATTCTCAAAGAGATACAACAAAATAAATATTACATCGCCAAATACGCGGTGAATTTCAAAGTTAATAAGCAGTTAAAATTTAAAAATAAAATATCCTTGGTAATGAAAATATAATTTTGCATATACGTTCATTCTTTAGATTCTCAAAGAGTTCAAACTTAACATTTTTGTACTTCGTAGAAGTTAGCCAAACTTTTACTATATTAATAAGGACACTGTGATCTCTTTGAGACAGATAGTTAAAGAAATAGTATGGACCTATTACTAAGATATTTCTGACAAAATGTAGCATGAGTTTCTAATGAAATTCCCCAAAAATTAAAATATCCATTTCAAATTCGCAGAGGTAAAAAGGTTATTCAGATTCATCGGATGATATCAATTTTGGAAATAAAATCTTAGTAAAGGTTTGTGCGTTAGTGATGTTTGCACAAGTAAATGTTGTATTACTTTATTTATTTTGATATTTTCCAGCACATTATCAAATTAGTATTAAATTCTCATAGTATTAAGGAAAGATTATATTTTCTGTAGCAAAGAAAAATACTTAAAGAGGGTAGGTTTTGCGAATATTATGACTAACATATAAATGCGATACCCACGAAATAACTTACTCCATTTGAATTCAGTAAAAAAAGAAATAAGATATAGCTTCTATGTAAAAACAGGACAGACACACTTTATTTCAAGAGACGTTACCTATTTAATCAATTATGTAAGTAAACTATTTGATACATATATTAACATGTAACATGCCACCATATAGCGAGACCGAATGATATATAATAATTATTAAAATTACCCTCTATAGTTTTAGTCAATGAACCTGTCTTTAACTGTAGAGTAAATAATTATTTGTAAATATACAGTAAATCTTTAAAAAATAAAGACTAAGAAATTTCTTTTTCTTAGGTGGAAAAAAAATGTTATTTTTTCCTTGTTTACTTACAAAAATGTCGCCATACACTCGGTTTATTCTTCACTTACCTTTGTGATGTTTATCAATTTAAATATCGATGTGATCCATAATTTTTCTTCTTAGGGAGAGTTTGGAGCTACTGTACAAGAACGAGAAAAAATGTATTTTTATTTCTTGTCAATACGTATTGACATGCATATTGTGTGTGCGTGTGTGTGTGTGTTTGAGAGAGAGAGAGAGAGAGAGAGAGAGAGAGAGAGAGAGAGAGAGAGAGAGATTACTCTTGGCATTGAAGACAAGTGAAATTCGTAAATGACGTTCAATGATCATTCCATTCTGTAATGTTATTTAAAGAAATCTATTATCCAATATATCACTGTGATGTCGGAATCCATCTCCCTCTTTCGTTGGGTGCTGGGTTACGATCCGCGTTACGCTTTCACAAGGGAAGGACGTGCAACCGGCTTTCTGCAGCAGCTGCCTGAATAAGGGAAAGCTCTTATAAAAGATGCATGGTCCTTAATTTGGAGGCATTGCTACGGTGAACCTAGTCTGAATAATGCACACTGTAAATGAATTAATCGCGACCCATTGACGAGGGGCAGAAGGGCGGGAAATTCGTCTGATGAGGCGCTGGAGAACTCCAGAGATCCTGGAAGTAGTTTAACCTGTCATCTATCTGAAGAAAGATTCTGAAATAGGGAGTCGTTAAAGCAAACTCATTCAAGTAAGAATTTTGTTTTGAAATGTATTCATAAGAAAGTATTACGAGAATGGTAGGGAAGATCCTAGACTCCTTTCTTAATATGTTATGACCTTCAGGACATCCAGCTATCACTGTTAACGAGAACTTCAGGAATGACAGCTCAATATATTTATAATTATTTAAATATTATTACATTTTAAATTATTCTAAAACTAGTTTATGTAATCATACGTGTCAAAAATATTCTCTTATTTGGCATTTGCTTTATTATCATTCTTCATTTTTTATGTAGTTTTTTGCAATATTATTATTACTATTATTATTATTACTATTATTATTACTATTATCATTATTATTATTATTGTTATTATTATCATTATTAAATCACTTCCTCTTTGACTTTGACAAATGTGTTATTTTCATAATTCATTTCATTACTATTGATAAACTTACGGTACTACATCACATACTTTTTCGCATATTTCAAATTTTGCTGTTTTCGAAAATTTAGAGAATTCAACGAAAATGAGACAAGCGTTATTCTTTCAACCTCTCTAGTTTTATCCGTGGTAAACATTTAAAGAAAAAATTTGGATCGGTTTCTGATCAGATGATTTTTTTATAAATTGAACCAACTTTGAGCACAAATTACGCGAAAATTACACGTTTATAAAAATATATGACTTTTGTTACATGTTACATTTTGTTAATACATGTTTTAGAACAGCTATTCTGATTTTTTAAAACACTGGGGGTTATTTTGGACTAGTGGTTAAAAGTTACATCTCACTCTTAAAACTATTCGATTAGCGTCATTAAAGGGAGTGATGGCTTAGCGCGGACGTAGTGCATTATGGTTTCTCAATATTTGTCAATAATTTCAATTTTCCTTGTTACATGTTCGTCCCAACACTAAAAATTGTATTTATAGACGCTGCTAAGACCCCGTAATACTGCGCAGACTAAATAATACGATCGTAGTGAGTGCAGGGAAACAAATAGAAATTACCGCTGTATTTGTCGATATTTGCTATACCGGCTGATATAGAATGGAGATAGGAAACATATATATATATATATATATATATATATATATATATATATATATATATATATATATACCCTTGTCTTCATGCGCAATTGTAGAAAATACAAATCCCATAAAGATGAGTTCAAAATACCGTATCACAAACCTTAAACACTTGATTTAAATAGTTTTATCTGACCCCGTTTAGAATGTAATTTTAGTTCATTGTAAAATACGCCTTTCTTTCTGCAAAGCGTATGTGGGGCGAGCTTGCATCACGAACACGAGTAGTTGATTCGACTCTTATTTCACAATGCTTTGGATCACAACGCATGTGTAGAAACGCGTTTATACGTTCTGAAATGGAATAAATCGTAGAACATCATAATGTAGTTGAAAAAAGGTACATATCAACAGGGCGAAAGGCGAAAGGAACCGAGATACAATGAATAATTTCATGAGAAATTTAAGAATGAAGGCGTAACTAAGTGACTATGCACATACTGAATGTACTGTAAGAAATTGTTAGCTGAGATTCGAGTTGTGTTCTGTGAGAAACTGGACGTTAAAACAGAATATTTCACAGTTTTGTTTTATAAGTGAATACCGTTTTTAGAAAGAGTTATAGATAATATAGGATAGTGATGACCTAAAGAATAATAAAGAATAAGTAAATAAACAGTGAAACGGGAGATTGACTGTCGAGAAAATCTACCCTGAAATGACTTCTCTACCTTAAATACCACAAAAATAGGACGAAAAGCGAATACATTTTGCGGCCCGATACTAGTGATCGATCCCGTGGAACAAAAAGTGTGTAAACAGAAATAACAGAGCGAGTGAATAGATAAAAACAGAAGCGCTCAGGAGAAACAGAGGGGGTAGATAAAATAAATCACCGCTGTTTGGTGAAGCTAGAAAGCCTGGACCCTGTTTCATATGGCCCTGCAAGACGGGAGCGACATGTAGGGCTGTGGCCACGTGGTGCGGGAGGGAGGCGGAGGGGCCTCTGGGGCGCGCTGCGAGCCATTCAAGGGCACGGGCGAGAGGCGGGTGCCCGCCCCCCATCCACCTCAAGCTGGCGTTCCGGTTAGATCTGCGCCGTCCTAGGCCTCCAGACACATGCATCTGCGCTCCTATGCTCTGCATTGAGAGCCGCGCCAGTCAGTCTCTACATCTGCGTACCCTTTGCTAACAAACCACGCCCCCTCCTCCAACTACGTTCTTAGCTCCTCACATGCTCCTCATTTCACACGACGTCTCTACTTCCGCACGCGCCCCCACCTCCGCGCTCACACACATACACCCTTCTTGAATTTCCGTACGCCCCTTCCCATCACGCTCTCTCCCACTCTCACCTGCCTATTCGCGCCGCTCGCGTTCCCTCCATACGACCCCCACACGTGCCTTCCCACGGTCCGCATGTGGGACTGCGACGCCGCCCTCGCCCTATCTTCGCCTCGTGTCTGCGTCTCTCCCTGCGCAACCTCCGCCGCCCCCGCCTCCGCCTCCGGCCCCGACCGCAGACGGCCGCCGGGCGGCGCCTTTGTGCGAGCGGCGACGACCTGCCGGTGCTCGTCCTCCCCCGTTCCCACGCCCCTCCCTCCGCTTCTCTCCCTGACCGTCGCTCGGCGCCTCCGGGTGAGCTGCCCCCAGTAATGTCGCACTTAAGTGCCTTCATTAACACCGTTATCATAAAACTGTTCGCGACGCGACGACTTACAAGTTGGAGAATTCCGGAAACCTCTAAAGAAAGTCGGATAATTGAAATTCGGCGCTGAGAGGAGCAGGCAGGGCGTCGCTCGCGAATTTATACGGCCGTCGTAATCCCTGAAGAGGGCGGCGGGGGCGGACCGGCAGGAAGTGGCGAGGAACTTGTGAGGGCCGCGCGGAAGTGCGGGGCTTACGGGTAGGGAGCGCTGAGGGTCGCCACCGGGGGTAGTCAGGAGGCGCTATTCATGCCTGATTCTTCGAGAGACAGCGGCAAATAAGAGGAAGATACGAATAAATCTGTTTAATGAGCAGCATCTCTAGATGGGGCTGCCCCATGATGGTCAGGTTGTGGTGGATCTGTAAGAACGCAATCTGTTTTCTAGGTCATGGATTTGAATCACGCTTGGAAATGTTAGTTTATTCTTGTGTTGTCGCAGAGGTGTGCTAACCTCGCAGTAAAAGATCTCACTGCTGGTTTATTCAATGACAAGTGAAAAATCTATTTTTACAGTAGTGAAAGAAACTGAGTCAGAAAAAAGGACAGTTAGTGAGCGTAGACATAATCTATTCAGGCATGATATTTCGGCAGGCAATCTATTCGGTCAATACTACGTTCCCCACTAGTTGAACCCACTCTCGGGATCATCTTGACCACCTCGAAATGTGTAGATAGAAAAAGTGAGCTCAATGCTCACATTTATATTTTTGATGATAGGAAACAGGCGATATTTTGCGTTATGTGCCTTCGTGCCTAACGTACTTCGTGCGTTATGTGTCTTCTAAATATTTCCAAACGATAGTTTAACATTATCCATAAGAACACTTTTTTGTACATTCCTCAAGGGTTCATCGGAGTAATCGACGTGGCTTCAACCGTTCACGATGTTCCCCAACCCGTTGTTACAATGCATCTTTTGGGACAGAGGTCCGAATATGAGAGCACCACTTGGCCACTGCATCCGGAAGGCCGCAGAGTAGTGACAGCTCCTGCAGTGCTGACCGGGGGACCTCCGACTGTGCCGACTGCTCCGGACTTGATTTCCGTGAAACCAAGGTTTAAAGAACTGCTTCTTTGCCGTTGTTCTCACTGATTTCTCAGAAAGTGCATTAAACGCACAAGTTCTTCACCAATTCTTTTATGAAGGGACTGTTAGAAAGGTCATTTGTCCAAGAGATTTGTCTATCCGTGGGTGATACCAGCACATATCATATCTTTATCAGTATGTGGAATGGATCAATGGTTGTGATTGGTAGGTGATCATAGGGGACGTTTGCAACGACGCCGCAATGCCGCCACCGTAAGCCAGGGAAGCAGATCCCTGGCAGGGAAAGCGGCTGCGAACCCGACTACGCGCGGGTGGACTGCAATGGGATTCCGGCCGAGACGGATCAACGTCCGATTGCGAAAGGTGGAATCTGAGCCGGTAGCCGAACGTGTTAGCAATGCTCCGTCAAGTGGAGGCAGATGAGTAGCTCGAGACACTGCGGAGGCCCTAGTCGCTAAGGAAATGACTTACGACTTGGTTTGACGAATAATTGTCTAACTTAAAGAAGAAGTAGTCTGCATTCACAAAATTCTTGGAGCGTTGTTACGCAAGAAGAGGATTGAAAGGCGAGCGGGCTGGCGTCCAGCCACGGGTCATTCGCCGGAGGGGACAGGTACGTAAGCATGCCCAGTGCGCGCAGAGGGCGTTCGCTGGCGGATGGTCCAATCGCCACTGCGCTGGGCGTTCACCTCCGCAGCCAGGCGGGGAGGCGGGTCGCAAAACGGAAGGTATTTGGTGGCAGGCGGCGCTAATGGCGCAGCGGTGCGGCTGGCCGCGTCGGGCGCATCGACCCATCGAGCTCCCGCCATCCCCGCAGAGCAGCGACAGCCGAAGCGGCAGCCACGCGCCTTGGTCCCCGCCCGCCCCCGGTCCGCTCCGGTCCTAGCCCTTGGGCTCCCCGCACGCCTTCCGGTCCCCGCCCTCGCCCGGTCCCCACTCCGGTCCCCGACGCAGCGTCCCGACCCCGGTCTGCGATCCGGTCCCGACCCCAGTCCCCGACCACGGACGCCCCTCCCGACTCTGTCCCCAACCGGTCTCTGACCCGGTCTCGCCTACGGTGCCCTGAACCCCGGTCCCGCCCGCTGGTGCCCGCCCGCGGTCCCGCCTCCGGTCCTCGCCCCCCGTCGCCCGCCACTGGTCGCCCGCCCGCCCCAGGTTCCACCCGCCCGGTCCCGACCCAGGTGCCCGACGCCCAGTCCTGAACCCCCGGTCCTCGGCCTCGTCCCTCACCCATGGTCGCTGACACCGTCCACCTCCGTTCCCTGCCACCGTACAAAGATAGATACCCCCCCCCCCGATCAAACCATCACCCCAACTAAATAAATAAGGTTGAGAACTAAAGAACAAGACGCACATTAATCTTCCTGCTACCTTGTTGCTATGCTCATCACTAAAATTGTTGGCACGCTCGTCACCAAAAATGTAAACTCGAAAGGTAATGATTCATACGTACCGGACATCCCAAAATATTTGCTGTCGGAAAAGGTAGTGACAGTCCATGTGCAATAGTGTGTCAAGGCATTGCCAACATGCTGCTCCCATAGTGTGAAAGGATTCACTTTCCTTTCGTCTAAGAGGAAGCGTTCTTAAGGATTTTTACCAAGCGGTGTAAGTATTCGCATCATTCCCTATCAACAGAGCAGTAAGGCCCACGTGTTTCTAAGTGAAAAAGTGCCATTTCCTCTGTGTCTTCGTTCACCGAGAGCTACTAGAATTGAAGTCCTCAATTGGTGGTCCTCAATTGGTCGCTTGACTGTCATTGTGTGAACTTGACCAAAATGTAGGTGAATGATGATTATGGCGGCGATGGTGTGAAGGTTAGCCTACCGGACTGTTATACCCAAGCTCGCGGGTTCAAACCCGATCGAAGCCGTGGATTTTAAAGGGCGAGAAAATCCTTCGTACGCCTTCCTTCGGAGGGGAAGTAAAGCCGGCTGTCCCATGTTAGTAGATTTACTTGCGTGTAAAAGATCCTCAAGCCTAAATGACGCCTCTGAGCTGTATTCAAATCGCCTATTTCTCGCCCAAGAAATACCACCTTTCTCCGCTAGTTGATGAAAGGAGCGTAGCGAAATTTGCGTGATCAGACGGAAGAGCGGGCCTGATCCTCCCGAGTCTCGCCACGTAAAATAAGGCAAATTCAATTCAATTCAATGATGTATTATGAAAATATGATTTGAAGAATAAGGGAATAATGGTGGAATGAGACAGGCAAAACCGGAAAACCGCGATAAAACCAGGCGCGAATCCACTTTGGCCAATAAAAAATCCCGTATTATTAGATGGGCATTGATACTCCCGCCCTCGATGTGGAGGCGTAAAATCCTGAACGCCACACCGCAGGTCGCGCCCGACTGTTTGTATTTTTAGGTTTATTCTTCTTGAAACCTGAAGTGTTCGGTTGACGTTCATTTTATGCTAAATAAATGAAGAAATATCACATAACAAGTGGCACGCTTTGTACTTTGTAATTGAACAAGAAAAAAAGGTCTGTTCGTGAACGCGCGCATCTCCATTGGCGTCGTCGACGTTCTCCTTTGTTACGTCGCTCCGTGGGTCTCACAGACGCCCGTCAGCGCTGTTCGGATTTGCATAATCGAGGCACGTGGAAGAAATCCAACTGAATGTAATTACGAGCGGTGTTCCCCCGGTCCTGGGCCCGGCGCCTTGCGCGTCGGCTCGTGGCGCGGCTAGCTCCGTCTCCAACGCGCGCCGCCCGCCAGCGCCAGAGCACTGCGGCGCACGTTCACTAGTGCAAAAAACGCATCACTTTTTCACAGTTGTAATCTGCTATGATAATGAAAAAAGACCTCTTGATTTGCAAAAATCAAGAAAGTTATGAAGGTAATCAGAAACATCATATAATTCACAGAAAATTCCAAATACTACTAATTTCTAGTAAATTTTGTGAAAAATTTTTAAAGGCAATTGGAGTAGAAAAATACAGAATACCCATTTTCTTTTGGTGATGCGGATCTTTTAGCACTACTGTAGGTGTCGGGTGAAGAAAACGATTTCTCTACGACTATTCCACGACTACGACGTTATCTAATACAGTAATGATGACGATTCCATAAGCCGTGAAAGAATAATACTCTCGCATGTCTGTCCACCAATCACATTCGTCTTGGTACATTATACACTACAAAGAGTCCCCCGAGTCGCCTACAGACACTCTGCGTGCGCTGCCGCTGCAGATCGCGATTCTCGTAAAATTGGTGAACCACGAAAGGGTATGCGAGTTGGTGATTATTAGAACCAGAGAACTCTGCGTGTTTTGTAGCCGTTCCATTCAATTAAGGCGCCCATTTAGTATTTTTAAGACATCAATTTTAAAGTTGTAAAGAAAGTGTTGTCTTCTACTCGCGTAGAATGGCTATTGTCAGGTCATGGATACTTTCAGCGAACACAGGCACAGAGCTTTCATATAACAAATATTTGTTAACAAAGAAAACAACAAATATAAATATACAATGAATTTACACTTTATATTCGTGCTCTGATAGACTTGCTATCCCCTGATCGCGGGAGCGATCCCAATCCGATTAATGATTGGTTGCAAGTGTGGCACTCGCCACTCCTACATCTGTAGCGCGCACAAAGCAAAGCTTCCGTGATCGGATGTCGCACTGGGACACAAAGTCCGTACCGTCTTACCAACGGATGGTTTGCCTCGATCGAAGGAGCCATCTTAACCGATTGAGATTCGGCTCGAGTCATGGCGCCAAGTTTTCACCTCGGAGCACGCACACAGCATCACTCTCACGTGACCGCAGTCACGCAAGGACACAAAGTCCTCCATAGGCTCGTCAACAAGTGACTTGCCTGTCGAGCACTGCTCGCTGCTGCACCGCCGTGGGGCCAAGTTTTTGTGCAACTGCACGACGTTCTCCCACTGTCTCCAGAACCCACCCTCTGGCTCTGTGCACTTCCTTATACTCGAGGCTCACGTGACGTACTACGTCACGCCGTTCCCGCAGCGCCCTTTGTTTGCCATGAGGTTCCTTAAGACCGGAGGACCCCAAAGCCTCGTGTCTCCCTTTGCCGCGTGCTGGCTTTTAGGAAAAACCCTTCTCTCCCTGATGTGGCGAGGCGATTTCCTGTTACTAATTCCTTACCACGCATCCCCAAATAGCTGTCACGAGGTTTGTTTGCTAGTACGTTACGCTATTATTCGTAGAAATTCCGACACTCGCTTCTATGTCGCTCGCATCAACTCTTAATAGCTATCATTCTAGGCTCGTTGAATAATACAAAATTCCTCTGCCACATCGTTGACAGCGAGATACTAGAATTCAAGTGCAGCGCAAAAGCAGTGCTCGAAAGGAGGTCACGAACCACACGCGATGTTTCATTCTTCGTTCTTGCCCTATCGTCTCCCCTTCACACATACACACTCACGGACACTTCCTTCCTTGCCCTAAATAAACCACACATATCAGGATATTAGACTGGAGCTTAGAGCTTGTTCCGGTTGGTGTGGTGCCCTGGTGGAAAACATAGTTGAAGGGCCGACCTACCCGTCAGCTGACGTGCAGTTCGGCGCCGGATATCACGTTCCAGTGGGCAAGGAACACCGCTTCCTTCCGGGGTATAACATTTTCTCATGGAAATCACACTTTCAAGTCTAATGACCCTAATTACTTGCCCCCTGCAGTCAGGAGATACTCATTTGCTCATAGGCGAATACCGGAGCAGGGACCTAAGGTACTCTAAGCGCGTGACTAGAAATAATCATTCAAAAATTTTTTTAGCTTTTATCTGATTAATATTAGACTTTTAAATTGTTCTATTCGTACGTGTTACTGCAATTGAAAGAAATATTTATTTTCACGTGCTTGGAAGGTTTGTTTAAAAGCTGGGGTTGTTCTTGAAGTCGTGCTCAATGCCACAACTTTTTAAAATGTTTTTACACGATTGAAGGTTCACTGATAGATTCATAAGGCCGAAATTGATATAAGGATTGTAGCGTGCATTCGCGAATATTTGAAGAGTACGAGTTGGACAGAAGCTTCACTGGAGGGATGAGTTTCGAAACATGTGGAGTTTCGTAGGGGGTGTATTAGGTCCATTGTAAAATATGAGATGCACCTACTTACAGACAACAGTACCATTTTGTTTGAATATTTACCTTAAAATAAAATGATCATTGAAAAATATTGCGATCATGTTTACGGGTCGCCCTTCAAAAAATTAATGAAAGCAAATGCACAAAAAAGTAATACTATTTATCTGCCGAAGTACATAAACAAAAGCCTTCTTCGTTACTCAATGAATAACATAATTATTCCAAAAGTAACCAATACTTTGGTATTGTTAGTCGGGCAGACTTGATGAGGGCGATATCAGATAAAATATGTAGCGCGTAGGGCGTCGAGACTCTTCACACTCGAAGATTAAAGAACTAAAACTGGGAATGCGGGAAGTATGCGATCTCGTCCATGCTCAGACCAATTCCGGAATGTGCATAGGCTTGTTGGGTAAATTATTAATGAGTCGAGATACAAGAATTACATAAAATTCAATAAACGTGCACTTAAATTTATCAATCAATGTCTATTCTTCCAATACAATAGAAACGTTACGACCATTGTGCATTCGTAGAAAGTCTGTGTTACTCCTTTAAACGTATGGAGGGACATCAGCGTGGGACGGATAAGGAAATATTATGTTGTTGTTTTTTTTTATTTGAATGGGAAGACTGTGTGAGGAATGGGAAGAATGGGTGTTATTACTACCTGGAATCTACCACCCGTCAGATTAAGCCACTTCCACCAGATTAAGCCACACATTTCTTATAGTATCTAATGTCTATGCAATCGGTTTTTGAGAGCCCATTTATATGCTGAAATAGAATGTTGGTATTGTAATCACAATATTTAATATTTCACCTCAATAAGAGAAAATGGAATTAAAAACAATAAGCCCGGCGGAATGTCTCTTTGTAGATAATAATGAAAGAGTGCACATATTTTTTGTTTCTTTGTACACTTGAAACTAATTTAATCTGCTCTAAGAAATGGATAGGAAAATTTCAACACTTTATTGTATTTATAGTAACTGATGAGAAGATATTTGTACAGATGCCAGTTTATTTTCATTTAGATATATTTCAATCCAGCAAATGTTTCAATCAAAATATTTCAATCCAGTATGAATGAAGGCCAGGTTTAAATAAAAGTTTAAAGTAAACTCATATTAAAAAATAGAAAAATTACTCTTGGTTTGCTAACTTTTTTCACACTTACAACTTTCTAACTGTAACGGAGAATAATTTTATATAATTATATTTCTGCAACATTTTTCAACATTAAATTTTATTAAATATAAAATTCAAGGACCCTAAATTCTTATTATTAGATAGTTTGCATATCAGACATTCCAATATGTATGTTTTCAAAATTTAGAGCATATTTTTCGTTTTATTATGACAGCATGTTTGATCTGTCTAAAAACCTCCTACCTTCTGGTACCTCCTCAAAGCTCCATTGAAGTAAAACGTCGATTCGCCAATTTGTCGCCTTTGCCGTGCGTTGTGGCCCATTGTGCGGTGGCGCCGGGAACTAAGCAACCGCCCTCGCGGTATTCGCTTGGTGGCGATCCAAAGAAGGAAGAAATGGCTCGCGCTGCCCCCGAGTGGCTTCTATCTTCCAGTCCCGCAATCCGAAACACGTGGCCGTACCCTCTCCCGCGCCAGACGGACGCTCTCTTTCCGGAGGCCGAGACCAGACGGCTGCCCTCGCCAAGCGTCTGCTTTGGAATGGATTCTCTTACAGCTTCGGATTTGAATTTCTTTTCTCGAATTCGGCAAAGGACGCTTATAAAAATTGGGGAGATTCTAATTTCGCTGAACTCTCAGTAAGAGTGAAAAACTATAATATTGCTGACAGAGTTTTTTCTTCAATCAAATCGTTGTTTAAAATATTGAAGAATCATTGAAAATCTCAGAAATTTTGAAAGTTCAGAATTCAATAGTTCAAAGTTTTTAAAGATTAGGGTGGGTTGCATTTAGCTATGATACTGGTGTTGTAGGGTGTAACGGGGAAGGCGTGCTACACCTCAGAAAATGAGTTCGAATCCCAGTGTGGGAAAAATGTTGATCGGAAACACGTATGCAGGTTCATGTGGTATTATAATATTCGGAATTCTTCCAATTAATGAGAGAAAATATGCGCTGTGTTTTCCCCTCTAGCATTAAAAGTTATTTGAAGCCGCGTGGAGGAATCTTAATGTGGTTAATTCAGAGAAGGAATTTGGGCCATTTTCTCGTGACTTTAACTTGACGTGGCGAATAAAATAATTACGTTCGACAAATTATTCATAAATTTAGTACATGAAAATTATTTTTTTTAAATGAAATGCAAGCACTAATACAAGAACTCCTCACATTTTTGTATAAAGACAAATCGATAGGAAAATCGAAGAATCAACTAGAAACATTATAAAAAGATAATTCCACCGTGCTAGAAACTAATTGACAATCGATCAAGCTTTAATACGTTCAAATCCGATTGGCTCAGGCGAAACTTACGTTCCAGCTTACGTTCGTCGGTGCGAATGCTTGTTTTTACGTGTAAATTTTACTTGTATGTTGACTGCATTCAGTTTAAGTTTACATTGTGATGCTTATTACATTGACAGAACTATACAATCAGATAGTGTCAGAATATTGTGCTCCTATCTGTTCACAGAGATTCATTTAGTCGTCGTTGGTCCGTTGGATGAACCTTTTTTCTCTCTACCTGTCATTGTGTCTTTTTCATGTTCTTGTCTGCTCCTCTGCTCGTTCGCGCGTCAGTTTGATGCAACTTATTTCATAGTTGCTTTTTTGTCTACCTTTGCGATTTCTGGCTCTCGATGAGTGTCTTGTGAAAAAACTGTTTTTAATATGACGTCCCTATATTTCAATGCGTGTGGTTAAATATCTTTACTACATTTTTTACTTACTTACATTCCTTTTTTAGTACGTTCAAATGATTACAAAGATCATTGTGGGAAGTTATTAAGATTGCTTGAAAGTGCGCCGCATAAAACTAATCTATTTCAATTCGGAAAAACGTAAAATAAACATAATCCGGCAATGAATCGTATTACCAGCGCGTAATATGTAAATAAGGGAATTTATTCCTATTGGCGAGAAGAGATGCCAAGATCGGTATGAGCCTCCGGGAAAGAAAATTAAGATTCACTAGTTGATTCACTGTCAAGTTTGATGGACCGTTAATCTTCGAGGGCATTAAAGGCAATCTACCGGAAGATATTCTGAACGACCGAAGCTTTAAAAGCTTCTCACGCAGCACTTCACGCGGATTGTGTAAAAAATGATGAACGATTGTCAACTTAATGGCACCCTTGAGTGACACGCCTGGTAAAGAAACTTGGAAGAAAGTGCCTCTTAACGCACACAGCGGTTCCTGAGAAGAGGCTATTTGTAAACGCACTTCGGATTTTAAATCTGTACCAAACGTGAATTTACTATGTTCGTCACACGAATACATATTGATCTTTATTGAATTTCAAAAATTATCTATAAATATAGTACTTAAAGGAAGGGTAGCGCGAATGTGACTTTCCAATCTCGATTCGGAGGGTCGCGGGTTCGAATTTCTCCTGGAGCATAGTTGTTTGTTTGTGTTGTGGAATGATGGGGGCCTTCCAACCACAATGTTTTTACGACCCCCCTTCCTTTCATTCCTAGCCAACCTGGCTGTTGTAGGGTTTTAAGGAACTTCTTAGAGCACCGGGGACCTGGTTTTGTAGGCTCATTCGCTTGATGATGTGTAACGTAGTTTTTCTTGAATACAAGTTCCCGAGTTCGAATACCAGTATGGGCGGGTTTAAGGGTTTAAGAAGTTTGTAGAATAATTAATGACCGTCATAGAATCACAGAATTCAGGTTCATGGGTTTTGATTATTTAAAGCTAAGAACGAAATTCGAAAATATAAACACTCCGATATTAATAAATATGAAATTTCATTTTTAGGGCTGTACAAACCAAAAAAAAAAACAGCACAGTAAATTTAAATTTAAACATCATTAAGCTTTAAATAAATGTACGCCACTAAGAGAAAATTGAATTTACAGAAAACCATCATTTATTGTCCAATTTTTTACTTGTATTAAAACACTAAAGGTTAATAAACAATGCTTTTAAATCAACAAATCAATATATAGATATAAATCAGTATAAACTCCTTCAATATTGTAATCATTTCGGTCAACATACACACAAAATATTATTATTATTATTATTATTATTATTATTATTATTTAATCATGAGAAAGAAAAAATTAACATTTGAGGATATGGTTTTTGAAATTTTTATAATTGCTTTTAGTAAGAGAACAATAAGTGTCATGGGGATGCCAACAAGAAATCTAATAGATAATTGTAGACTGGCAGGCTGAGTAAAAATTAATTATAGATTATAATGGTATAATGATGTAATAATATGTTGAGATAAAATTGATATAATTACATACGTGTTTAATATTTGCAATGGAACTGAGCACGTCATTGAATGGATTCGCTTACGAGTCATCTCGAGAAATGCTTGCTTTTCGCGGATCCACCACGTGATGCAGGGTGCGCTTGGAGACGGAAAGGCGGCTGCCCTACGCGTGAAGGAAACGCGCTCCCAAACCCTTCGCCCTTAAACCCACAAAGCACACGCGAGGGCTGTGTGTAGGAACCCGCCTCCCCCAGGCGCGCCCGCTCATCACTCTCGCGAATTACTTCTCGTAATTTGAAAAGAAGAACGTCTACCTTCTTGTTTTTTGTGAAATTTACTCGGAAGAAACTCTTTGCTTCTGCAGAATTTTCAAACACTTTTGACGCCACTTCCGCAGAGCACTCGGAGAGAAATTGCGCAGCACAACGCTTTAATTATGCTTGAAAAACAGGGGTGATGATTTCTGAAAAAGTTATTTTAGTGTCGTCACATGTCACACGTCAACGTCAGATAATGTGTGATGGAGGGTGTAATGTGTATGTTTAAATGATGATATATCGTACGACGCACCAAAACCTGCTTTGTAATTATACATTTTAAATGAATGCACAAAGAGATTTAAAAAACAACAACAAATGTTGCATTAGGGTCTGGAAAATGGAAATACTCCGTAAAAAATCTCGCAGATTACTCAGCACAGAATGAGAAAAATATTCCATTGTTTTAAGTTTCATAACAAGAGCAGTACAGAACGTGTTTCATTACACGATTTGTGTGGATAACTGAATAAAACCCGAGATCTGCTGAGAGGACATACGACAACAACACTTGACGCTGAGATTAAAAGGAGAGGCTGGCTCGAAGCAGCTCTCTGAGGCCGGAGTACACGCGCGTAAAGGCCGGAAACCGAACCGACGTCGAGAGAAAGCGCCATAAAAATCGTTGCGCCCACCGCCGCAAAACAAAGAGGAGACGACGCTGTTTAAGAGGCGCAGGGGCTGGCGGCCGATTGCTTTCGGCCCCGCTGTCCCTCTGCCACGCCGCCACCGACCCCGTCATCACCGCTGCCGACTCCGACGTCACTGACGTGGCTCCGATACCACAATCGTTGCGGCTCAAAACACTGCAGTGGGAGATACCTGAAGGAGGAAATTTCGCAAGCCTCGTGTAGGTCGGATCTCATAATTTAACGCACGGACACGCCGCCACCTCCCGCAATGGAACATGTACTAAGTGCGGGATTAGTAGACTGTGCAGTTGACGCACGTAAATTAAATCTTCAGTCCCTTCCTCGTCTTCGCCATCGCCACCATCCCCACTACATGCGCCACCGTTGCTGCAGTTGTTGCCACCGTCGCTGCTTTCTCCGCAGCCTCAGCCGTTTCCACTTCTCCGACGGGGGCGATGTGGCTTCCACTGCTTCGCTTGCGCCGTCACCTCCTCGCGGCCTCCGCCTCCGTTACGGTCTGGTTCGGTGGCTTGGATCTGTTCTGCCATAGCCACCACCGCTACTACTTCTGCCGCCACAATTTTCAGTAGTTCACTCATCGATTGCAATTGCTGCCCCGCTAGTACCGTTACCAGCCAATTCTATTGTAGATACCTAGTCACCATCAGCACAACCTCCGCGTGTTTCTATCTACATGTCAACGCTTCCGGAAATAATCATCCGTAACACAGGTACCTCTATCGCCCATTTGTACGGTGTTGTCCCTGCAGTCGTCACTACTATTAACATCACCGGCTGATGACATAACGTGCTCATCACCACCACCGCCACTGCAGACGGTTGATCACATTTATTACCAATCATCCTGAGTACCGCTATGTTGCTCGTATGACAATCATAACCATTTCCAACACACCCACTATCAAACTTTTCGTCCTCCTCATCAATGTCATCTAATTTAGCTCTCCTATATCGATCCCCATCACCATAATCATTAGTGTGGGCGTCGATGTGTACTCAGCACATCTTCTGTATTATCTCTGCTGTCACCATTGCCACCGTATCTTCTCCATCGGACCAAAACGAGAAGCGTATCTCCACCACGAAGTCAATTGCGTATACAAGGGTGAAGATGAGATACAGACACAAAATACCAGACTGTGGGAGCTGCAGGGGTTGGAATAGCGTGCGATGATTGATAAGTGTTTTCCTTACATTTATGCGCAGTTCACGCTCCGCAAAAATATATTTTTTTGAAACGTCTTTAACACTTTTCTTAAAAATATTTTTAAAAAATACGTAGTGAAACATGTTCTGAACATTTAATTCTCGTAGATAATAGGGGGCGAACAATACAAGCAGTTGTTTGTGTCAGGTCATTGTGTGAGTTACTTTGCTTCAGCACCGATTAACATTGAAGGTGCCTTCTATCCTTTCGCAGCTGCACTCGCCATCGCCACTTCTGCCCCGCCCGGGCGCGCGGACGCCGCCGTTCACGCCCCACCCCACCCCCACCCCCGGCTGCTGCGACGCCAGCCCCGAAGTGCCCGCACTAAATAATTTCGGGCTCGCAGCATCCGAGCACGGGTTCGACGCGCGCACGCGGCCCGGCGGCGACGGCACGCCCCAGGGATTGGTCCCGGCGCAGACGATAGCGCAGTCCGACTGCACTGGAGAGACGTGACAGGACAGGGGTCGTCGTCGGTACATGTGTGATGAATTTGCGAGGTGGAGCGATGCTGCCTTTGAATTTCGTAAAAAAAACAAAAGTTTTTGCAGAAACGTCAGTGGTTCAATTTCGAGAAAGTGTACAGTGAAAAGTTGAAACATGAATGCCAAATGCTACCTGAGAAAAATCATAAAATGGAAATTTCACGAGTATTATCGTTGTACATTTGGAAGTAGAAAGTTATTAATCACTAAAACTTGGGGATACTATAAATTGCCTGGAATTAAGATGAAGTGGGCAGATGCTAATTTAGTGGTATCGACGCATTTACATCAGGAAAAATGGAAGTGGGTTGTGGTTAACGGTGTTTTCAATCGTTATTACCAACTTTTTGGCACTACCGTAGGGAGACAGAAACAACTATGTTTGTTGTGGATATTTTTGAAATAATTCGAGATAAATAACAGTACTTGAGAGAATATTTTCATAAGTCATGGAATGCACAAGCAAAGGTAGAAAATGTTAATAATAAAATTAGTTCACGGCATTGTTGAGTGTGGGTATAAAAACAATTAGTTATGCCAACGTTTCGAAATAATTTATCAATGGTCGTGATTTCTATAATGGTAGAAAGTGTTCATACAAAGCTAATTACAAAGCGTTTTTTGCGTACTCTGGATATAGGACTTCGTTCCAAAAGCGCGTGTTGATCGCTCTCTGGATATGTAAGTGCAACTGATGCGAGTAGGTTTTTGGCGTGGTCGTTTAAATAACAGAAAAGTTTGTAAAGTTAACTTTTCTAAAAAGTTGAATAACTTATGAAATGCGATAGTATGTTTAAAAGATTCCTTCGCATAAAACAGGCCGTTTAGATTGATGAACACATAATACCATTATAAAGGATCAGGCATATATGTGTGATCAATTTCACCATGTCATTTCATCATGTGTAAAGATACAGAAAGTAAGATGGGGAAGTTTGGTAAACAGGCTCCACAAAAGTAGTACAATAGTAATAGTTTTACCGGAGGGGTTCCTTGTACTTCCTGAACTATTAATATTAATAATATTATTTAAATGTTTGGCCCCAATATATTGGTAATGTATTTAAAACAGACGACTTCATTATCTGAACTCTGAATAACAACACAACAGATTGATAGATTGTCTTTGATTGGCGTTGGAAGACTTCGCTGAGAAGCGGTAACAACCAATTCTCGAGTGGAAGAATAGTGGGCTGAGGATAGTGACAGAGAGAGAATACCTGGAAAGTGGAGAGGTTGCTCTTGCGGACTGGCCAGGTCCTTTCTCTGCACAAAGAAAGGCTTACTCCGCGTCGGCCGTGAGCTGCCCGGGGGCAGGGGTGGAAGGGATGGCGCTGGTGAAGGGAGGAAGCGGAGTTAGATTGAGGACAGTAAATTGTGATTATTTACATTGCTCATGCTATTTATTCATTGACTCAACACAAAGGTTACAAATTAAATTGCCGAGTTCTGAATTCATTGTTGCGAACATTGAGGTAATTGTTCCAAATGCCTTGTAAATGAAATGAACCCACTCCGATGCAGGCATTATATGTCATGCGACTCGTATTCTGTTGAATTGTTACTGTTCAATTCCTTTCACAGGTCTCAGCACGAAAGACAAACGTGAAATTGTTACCTTTGAGATGTCCGGTGATGTGAGGTGGTGTGATTTCGGCGTTGCTCAGCCGGGCTACCACAGGGCCCTGCGATAGGTCTGTGAAGTTGGCGGGCTGAATTTTGAAAATCCTAAATATTTTGAGAGTTCTGATTAGCGAACAAGGAGTTCTAGAGCTCTCAAAAAGTTTCGAAAAAAATTCTGCAAAATTTAGAAATTATATAAAGACAATTAAATTTAAAAGCCAAAAAAAGAGTTGGGAGCTTAAGTCGGAAAATTCAAAATTTTCTAAGAAGTCTCTATTACGGTCAAAGAGTTCTGTAGTTCTCAAAAACATTCACACAAAAACTCCCTGCGATGGCAGGGCGCGAATGCGGCGCCGAAATGGGAGCGCAGAAAAGGACACGTGCTCACAACCAAGCAGCACATGGACGGCAGTGGGGCACGTGGCTCGCTTTGGACGGCCGGGAAACTAATACCGCACAGCACGTGCCGATGTAGAATCGGCGCACGGAATTGTCACTTGAATTGCAGAAATTCATTGCGGACTGCCGGCCGAGGAACTGGCGTCGGCATCGAGACTCATAGTAAGAATACGGACAGAAAGCCCGTCTGTGGCGGAATTAGTAGACTTGCTGAAGGCATTACGGATACTCGTAGAAAGCACACTGAATGAGAGGATGCACCCTGCCGAAGAGAGTGGGCCCATCACTCTCCAGGAGGAGTCGGGCGGGGGAGTAGCTTTCTCAGCTTTCCGGCTCATGGCCTTGTAGAAACGCTACAAAGTACTCCGATTTAAACATATTGAAACTTTTATGTCACTAGATAGAAGAGGGAGATATTGTCACCCAATTGTCAGCTCCCATACTAACATTTAAGTCGTTACAAAGCTCCCGAGTAAATGACGGTATCTAAAGGCGGCCATTTGTCGAATATTGTCTCTCCTTCTCGTGATCGAGAAAGGCTGAAGGACAATGAGGACTACGAGAATCTCTAATTGTGAAACGAAGTAAAAGGATGTCATATTAGAACAATTAACACCACTGGGTCTAAAAGCCTGAACCTCCAGTTGTCGAAGCTACCTGAGCCGAAGGAGGGGGGGGGGAAGAAACGGTTCTGCGCCCACAGCGCGGCGCGTGCACAGGCAGCCTCTCCACAAGCGAAATGCCAAGATACGCATAGCTCACACAAGGAAAGGTTCTCTTCAATTGCATCAACAATTATTATTTCGTATTTTACTTTTCTAAAATTGTTATTGTAGGAGGTTTTCATATACAAACAAAACATCTAAAACGTAAACACCCGACACAAAACATTTTGCTAAAACAATCGACTTTAATACAGTTGCTGTGATGCATCTCAGTCATTTTTAATATATATTTTATTTTATTTTGTTGTTTTTTTGTTACTTTTCTTACGTACCGACGATACGTAATATTTAAATATCCTGAATGTTAAAGGGAATGTTTGATTATTGCGCTTGAGAGAAATTTTTGTATTTAATTTAAATCAATGAATTTAATGCTCGCTCTCTACTAAGCATTTTATCCAGGAGTCTCTTCCGAACCTCGGCTGGCGTGGACTGCTTACAAGAATACCCTGTCGCTGCGAGACTCGGGAAAATCCAAGAAAATTAAAACAAACAAGCATGTAGTAAAATACAAAAATTCTTTTGCTAATCTTAGGTTGCTGGCCAAAGTGCCGGCTTCATCCATAGGTTAAGTTAGAAATAAGTTAGTAAGTAAGTTCTGCCCCCTTCTTTGCCGCATAAGCCATAGAGCTGCGGCGTATGTTGTACCCCAAGAACGAAATAAACTTCCGCCTCGCCAGGGTTACTGGCGGGGGGAAAGTTGAAAAAAAGAGACTCGGGAATCCCGTGATCGGCGGCTATGTTGCCTCCCGGAGAGAAAGAGAATCCCTTTCGCCAGTGCACTCGCTCGGCCCAAGCTGGGCGGTTCCCCCTCCCGACCCTTCGCAGACCCACAGCTCCGGCGGAATACGAGAGAATGCAGTTTTGTTCGTCAGTAACGGGGTCCTCTCTCCGTCCAGCTCGTGGCCTTCAAGTGCCACCATGTTTAAATCGGAGTGTAAACGGAGGGGCTGTGCCAGGACAAGGGCGAAGCGTTCCGACGCCCCGCGCCAGAGCCAGGCGCCTCGCAGCCAGGGGGCGTCTGGCGGCGGAGGTCGCGGCGGCAGCCAGTCGCCGTTTGAGGGCTATCGACTGCAGCGGTCGCATCAATCACCAACGCCGGCGGCGGCGGAGGGAGGCGCGGCTGGGGGTGGACGGGGGAGAAGAGAGCGCGGCGACTGGCGGAGACGGTAGCGGTTCCTTCGAAGACGTGTTGGCGACGGCGACGGCGGTGGACGCGGCGGTGAAGGACACAAACGTAAAGGCAGGATGTAAAGGAGAATGGGATGGACAACTGGGAGATGTAGCATGGACGGTATAGAGCGCAAGAATTAAGGCGGTTACGGCGATAGTGACAGCACTGGCGGTGAGGTAGACTGCGTCAAAGATGGAGAAAAGAGCGGGATGTGTGGAGGCGGACAAGACGGCCGAGGCAGTGCAATCAGTGCAACTGAGAATGCCAAGAGGGGAAAATTGGCGGCAGGGGTAGATGGGACAGTTGTGACAGCGGGAACAGGTAGGATTTGGGGGGGATCTCCCGCTAGAAATGGCATCTGAAAGGCCGTGGGAGCGCCATCCAAACGGCGGGAAAGGCAGAGGCCCCTGAGTCGACGTATGGAGGATGCAGGCACTCCGTCTGCGAGGAGGACACGGCGATTTTCACGGCAGCGGCTGCCGGGCAACGGGGGGGGGGTCTCCACGGAGGCGCCGGCGGCGGTCCCGGGGCGGCAAAGACCGGGAGCGGCCAAGGAAGGTCGCCGGGATGAGCAGGGCGCTCTGCGAGAAGGGTCCGCAGCGGACAGACGTTTTTCGCTGTCGACGGGGCGAGAGGCCTTTGCGTCCTTTTTGATCCTGTTCCCCCTTCTCTCAGTCTTCAGCATTTTTGTATCGGCATCAGCGTGGATCAAGAGGGCCTAGGGTTCGAATCTCGTCGGTGTAGAATGTCCGACACCAGTTCACGCCATTCCTTACTCATCACGCGCGATCTTTCCTTCCCTAAGGTTGTTCCTTCCCCTCTCCGTTCACACTCGTGACTACATGCGCTACACAACCAAACGTTGGTGTTGGGCAGTGCCTTGTTGGAGGAGATACATAGAAGTGGGGAAAACACCTCAATTCGCCTTGTAGGTCGCCGACGTTTCTGCATTCCAGTGGGTGAGAAACATCGCCGCCTCCCGGAATATAACATGCACTGCGCTTACGGATCTAATTAACTAAGTAGTTAATGCTCCTGAAATCCATACAAAACACGCTCACCCGTTTGCCCTCTGCCGCTTTCGTTTCCACCACACGCAAGAACGCATTGAAGTGCGGCTGCGAGTTACCACAATTCTGCGAGGGGTCAGGAATATCAACGTTCGTGACAACTAAATCGAAAGAAACCAGCATACCAGTACGAGTTTTTGTGTATTTTCAATTGTTTAGAATGAGTCATCTCGAGTAATGCGTCGGATTAGACGGTAACTGCACACAGTGGATCAAGGTTCGTTGGTTTCATTCTAAATGTAAGAGCATCCTAATGAAATATAGTTTCCTAGTTGTTGAAGCGTGAAAGAAAATACTAAACCAATATATTTCGATTGTTATTTGTTAATTACTATTTTTCATTACACCAACAGCAAGAAGGTTCTTGTCTTTGAAACTATATGATTATCACATCGATTATCACAAAACCGCGATTATTATGTCTAAAGGGTTTATGTTATGAGAAAAAGAAAATTTAGTCATTTTTTAGATTTTTCGGTCAATTTCAATGCATTTTTGTTGATTTGATCGATTTTAATATCCTTTTTATGGACTTGCCTCAAATAATATTTACGAGATTCAACAAATGTTCTCCTCAGAATTCCTCAATAGCCTATTCGTTTTCTTCGCTCAGCAATTGTTATGTCGGCCGTTGTATGTGATCCCTGGTTCTTGTGTTGCTTATCATCGACGGTTCGGCCAATTTCTGGATAAGTAATGACAGAAATTTCCTGGTAAAGAACAGAACATACGAAAATGCAAGATGAATTCAATTGAACGAATGGAAGAAACCGCAATTACATTAGTTATCCTTCCGTATAATGAGTTGTTCATCCGTACCTCGTTTCTTAAGTTTGTTGATTTTTCATTGTAAACTTTTGTGATAGCTTTAAAAAGTGCAATCGTGAACATTTTGTTCCAAAGCGTAATAGAAGTTCTTCAAAAAATTAATGCATACGTTTCTATAAAAAAGACAGTTTTCCAAGAAACTTTCATTGAATAGTTTCACAAAATTGATTTTACACCATTTTCTCGAAAAAAGAAATGAAAAATATAGTTTCTACCGAATAGATGCAAGTTGTCTGCGAGGCGTAATGGCGCGGCGCGCAGTTCGGGGCTGCCAACGGCGAGCGCCCGAGTGGGCGAGCATCCAAGGACCCCAGGCGAGGCGCCTTCAGAGGTGCCCTGGCGGTTGGGGGTTTCGGTGCTGATGAAAGCGCCGCATGAAACGGACCTGGCAATGCCCGGGGCTCGAGAGCAGGGAGGTCGGGATCTCGTCCCCCGTCTCCTTAGAGACGCTGATTACCCTAACCGGGGGAGGTAGCTCAGGGCATCAGCTGATGTCACAGCTGTGCTTCTGGACGGGGGGTCCGAGGTTGGAGTCACGACGGTGGTAGGATTTACGACATAGCTAAGTCGAATTCAGTCACAGTCTGAAGGAGAATTCTAGCGGCCGGCTGCTCTGATCGGTAGTTTTCCGTGTTTTCTTTAACATAAGGCCAAAGCCGGGGCAGTACCCTAAAAAACGGGCCGCGAACTGCACGCGATATTTCCTTCTCCCTAGTCACACCTTTCTTACACGCACTTAACATTAACGTGCGCTGCACTGCCACACATGCCGGGAGACCGGTCGGGAGCTTAGAGGTTGTCCCGGCTGGTGGAAAAATCGTAGTTGGGAATACCTCACTATGCGACCATCGGCAGGCGCCAGATCTCACCATCTCGCAGGGAAAGATTACTGCCACCACCAAAAGAAAAAAAAACATACACCACACTTATGGGACTAATCACCTTAGCAGTTGACGCGCCAGGAATCACTAATCAGTCTACAATCTGATTACCGTATCTGGAAAACTAGAAATTCTTCGCAGGCAGAGACTCCATTGATACAGAACTACGTACATCATTTATTATTTCCACACTCAAATGTTCAAATCATGCTATTCAAATCAAGACAATTGGAAAAGAAAATTTTTCCGTGAAAATGGGTAATTTTTCCCTGAGGAGATGTTGAAAACTGTAAGGTATGATTGGAGAATTTGACATGTGTAAGGAAGACATCTTTCCTCATGCGACACAAAATAAATAATACTCAAGCCTGTATTTACACCCTTTCTTTTGACTAACGATTTCGGAATTTTGGCGAAAGCGCGCTTTGCGTAGTGTGGCTTCAAAAACCCCAACACGCGCGGTCGCCAAAACTAAAGAATCTTTCGTCATAGGGGGGAAGTGTTCCGTAAAGAGAAGTTTGCACATCAACTTCAACAACAATTTATTCGGCCTTTTTCTACAAATACAAATACTGGCGTCCATTTCGCGTGCGGCGAGACGCCTCGCCCCTGAGCCAGGGCTCAACACGCGTGCCAGGGTGGGGCTGCGGTGCCAGGGTGGGTGGTGCTAGGGTGGCCGACATGTGCGCGGCCTGCACTGACGTCGCCGTGCGCTGGCCAGCCCGCTCCTGGCGCATGTTGGCTGCCGGATGCTCTCGTGCTGGCTGTCGCGCTGGCCGCACCGCACCGGGTATCAGTGCGCGCGTGCTAGGTTGAAAAAGCTGACCACCGCAGGACGCGCGTTAATCCAATCGTAAGGTTTATTCATTTTGTGCTGCGTGAACAAACAGGGTCTTCCAATCATATGCCAAATCGTCGAATCATCTCTTGACAGTTTTACCATCCCCTCTGAAGAAAGCTTCTACGTTCGAACAAAATTTTCATGATTTTAATACCTTGATTTGCTTATTTCAGTGTGCAAATAATAATGAATATTCCTCTGTGGAGAAAATTGCTCCTTCCCTCCCTCTTTGTGGCTTCCCATTTAAGGATAAATTGGGCTTGAAGAGTGTTACTTCTTTACAACTATTTTGATTTTCTTGTTTCTATGTTACCTTCTATGTTGTCTTCATTTTTGTGACCTTAACTGTTTTGTTGTGACATATTAAAATACATTTTTCGTGTCGAGAAACATTGTACGAGATAAATGTCAGAATTTGTAATATCAATGTAATTTCTCCGAGCAACCCCCAAATATCAGCAGTGAATGAACAATGTGTTATGCTTTTTATGTTAGTTAAATTTTTATTTCCTTAATTTGTTTTTTGCTCGTCTGGACGGCTGATGAATGTAGCAAAACAAACGAAATTTTCAACTAGTACTAATTAATTTGAAGTGTTGTTTGATAAACAAGTTTAATACAGAAATAATGAAATTTGAGTCCATTTGAAGCGAGGGCGGCGAACGCTGTGAGTGGCAGCGGCAGCAGCGGGGGGTTGTGGGTGGAATCGACGGAGGCGGTCGCGGTGTATCCGTGGGCGGTGGCAGGCGTCTCCTTTTTTGCAGAGGGGGCGGGAGCAGAGGCGGCGAGAAGCCAGGGCCGAGAGAGGGGCGTTGGTGGGCCGGCGACAGGAGTGATGACGGGGCTAATGGCGGCGTGAACGCCCAGTCGGTGCTCACGGTAGCCGTCTGGCGGAGGCGGTGGTAAAGTGAAGGTGACTGTGCCCGAACGGGAGGGCAAGTGTGGCGGGAAGGCGAAAGCCGGGGCTGGAGGTGTCGGCGCGGCGCGGATTTCCGGCGGCTGGGGCTGAAAAATGAGCGCCTCCCCCTTCGATTGGCTGCGTCCCGAAAACCGGAGATTAGCGCGCGCCCCCTCCTCCCACGCGCCGCTCCCTCGCTCTCTCTCACTCTCCTTCCCGCCGCCCCCCTCCACGTCCCTCCGCCGTCACCCCGTCGTCATTCCGGCGTCACCCCGTCGTCATTCCGGCGCCACCACGTCGTCACCTGGTCGTCACCCCGTTGTCAAATACATTTATTAGGTGAATACTAGAAATTACTATAAGGTTTGATTTTCATATGGAATTAAAGACAATCAATAAGTGACTCGTAAAATTAATTTAATTAGTTTTTAAAATTTCACAAATTAGTTATCGATAGTATTTTGTAAAAGTTTGCACGTTGTCATCTGTCGTCATTGCATAATCGTGCAATATAAAAATAAATTTTACAACTTTTGTAGAGGTCTTGGTGACGATATAGAATTAACACTTATGAAAAACATATTTTGTAATCTCTCTTCCCCAATTGATTCAAATATTAATATAAACAGAGGCCATTGATTTAATTATGCAATAATTTCTCATAAAAACGTTTCGTTATGTTTTTTTCGATTGTTTGCGTCTCTTGGTAAGAAAAACAATATAAAACTGAAGTGATATGGTTGTGTAAATTGAGAAAAGTGGAAACACTTTTGAAAAGACTTTTCTCGTTTTTGCTCTCGTGACGAAAGTTGTAAACTGCAAGTGGGAGATGGGCGCCGCTGGTTGTCGTTACGAGGATGATGTATGTAGCCACAAAAAAATTTACGTGCAGGCATTTGTCAGCTGTTTATGAGTAACCACCTAGAAAACACACCACTCAAACTTAATAGCCTCTTTCAAGAATATTGTGAAGGCCATTAGAGTAAAACTTTCCGCAATATTGTTCTTTTGAATCTGGAAATTTTATATTTGTCATTAAACCACCATTAAAATTAAACACACCAACTACTTTCGAACGTTACTCTATTTTTACAGATCAAATGGATGATCTGTTTAATATTATTCTTGGGAACAATGACCAACTGTCAAATTTGGTCAAGGTTTCACTGATCACCCTGCGCTTGTAAAGAGAACAAATACTTGACAACATTTTGGACAATTTCTATCTTTAAAAATGTCGGTTCTAAGTTCGGGTCCCGCCAGTGGCAAGATTTTTCGACACTGACTTATCAGCTTGATCGAATTCAGTCGCTGTCTCGCGGAGAATTCTATAGGCCGGCTACTCTGATCGGTAGTTTTCCGTGGTTTCTCCGATCAACACGAAGCTAATGCCGGAGCAGTACCGTAACAAACGGGCCACGGACCTCGCGCAATTTTTCCTTCGTCTTCCTTGCCCTGTCCTCATCCCTTACTAATACACACTTACACTTACATGCAGTATACTACCACACATGCCGGTAGAGCGATCGGGAGCTTAGAGCTTGCGCCGGCTGGGGCGGTGCCTCGCTAGTGGGAGATATTCGACAGCCGACAGTAGGTCGGCGCCGAATCTCGTCATCCAGTGGGGGAACCACCCCCGCCGCCACCTACGAAGTAAAATGCATAAGAGTTCCGAGATTAATGACCTCAGTAGTTGACGCGCCCGGAATAACTAAGAACCAACCAACCTCCTCTAAATTCCTTCTAAGGAAATAGAGATATTGACATTTGCTATCAACTCAAAACAGAAAAGGAAGTCTTGAAAGTAAAAATGATGACTATGATAACGTAGTTGTACATTTTAGCCGTCGTTTCTGAATGCCCCTTCGATAGTTTTATTCTCATCTTGGCCCCTGTGATGTTATGTGGACTCGTATGAGACACCCTTCTCTGAAAGTTGCATGTAGTGTCTCTTCCACGGCTGTGCGCATTTCGAGGGAAGGCCCAAACGGCGTCCGTACGCTGAGTAATGGGCCGTTGCAGCTGAGCACTGGGGCGAGCGCGCGCTGGATGGCGCTGGGCCGCTAGCGGGACATGGCAGCGGAGCAGGCGGCCGGACGAGGGACGGAGAAGCGAGGAATAGAGGAAGCAGCGCGCGAGCCGGGAATGAGAACGAAGTGACAAGGGAGAGAATGGGGGAGGGAAAGGAATGCGAAAAAATCACTCAGAAGAGGAAAATGATTGGAGTGAGTGCGAAATTTGGGAAAGTCAGCTGAAAAATGTGTATATAAATAGTGGTTTGTAGGGCGTGAAAATGTATACTAAAATAGCAAGTGTAGTAAAAATATAAGCCGTCGAAATTTAGAAACTTTAATTCTTAAGGCTAGAACTGGAAATAATGAGCTGTCATTGTCGTTGGAGGTTAATGAGAGGAAGAGGAGAGAAGGTAAACAGTAGTGAGAGAAAAAGCGAAGGTTTAATCTAAAATATGACGAAAAATTCGAAATCCAAGATAACAGAAGGTTGTGGTGTACGGAACTTGAAACAGGAAAATACAGTGCGTGACGCACCGAATTATTCCAAAATAGTTATACGACATGCAGGTGAATGAAAATGAATATTTTAGCATGAACGTTACAAAGGAGTAATGCTATTTGAAAATCGCGTGGAACATCATTGAAGAATTGTTTCTTCGGGTAAGAACACTTGTGACCCAGCCCATGACTCCCTATGCTAATTCATTGCCACATGCATAACTTCTTCACTCACCGTACCTCACTCATCGCCAATTCTGTTCCCCACCTTCCAGATCTCCATCTTTCTTTGAACCTACTATGCTTCTCATATTCAGTGGGCGGAGGAAAATCTCCGTCCGCTTCCGAGAAATAGCATTCACTAATCTTACGATGCAGTGAACCGGGAGGGGTCTGGGTTTCGATTGTGGCTGGATTGTGGCAAGGCGCCGGGACCTGCCCGGATAGGTCCTCCCGTTCTTAAGGAGGCCCTACCAATCATAAGCACGGAGCTTATGCGAATCTACAACAGCTTCATTACACAGCGGACTTTCAGAAAAATTGAAAATTCACAAGTATCTCCAGCCTACCGAAACCCGGTACGGATCTCACGATCGCCACAGACTTCTTCGAGCCACAACCCCTCGAGCCACAGACCAATCAGTCTCCTTCCTGTAATGGGAAAGGTATTAGAGGGACTTCTACTCGCGTGAATTCTGCCAACTGCTCTCTCGCGGATACTCTTCCGAGGTGAACAGATTGCCTCCAGACGGAGTCATTCTGCTTCACTACAGGCACTTCGCATGGCTCAGCAGATTCCCTCTGATCTGTTACAAAGGATGTACCTGTCATATATCTCGACATGGTCCAAGACAAAGTGCCACACAGTACACCCATCACAAACCTGCGGCGCTGCCTTCTGTGGTTAATGGTTAAGTGGCCGAAATGGGTCTTTCCTCACAAACCGCACTTCTGTGGTCAATGTGGATAAAGCGAGATCCTTAAAGCGGAGGATTGCGGCCGGAGTCCCTCAGGGCTCCGTCCTACCTCCGCTACTCTTCTCGCTGTATGTCAATAACATCCCATATATCACGAATATGGCCTTTCCTTCCTGATGACATAGCCGTCTTAGCAAGAGGAATAAACCTAGACCAAGAATTGAAAATACTTCAAAACCAGATGAACCTGACGTTGAAGTGGGCGGAACAAAACCACTTGACTTTCTCAGCGGAAAAGTCTCAATCTGCTACAACCGTCGTAAACGTAAATACACTAAACGTTTTACACCACCAAAACAAATTACACTTTACACACAAAAACTGGCATGGGCGCCTAAGGGACAGGCGCCTTTAGGCGTCACATTTGATCGAAGGTATAATGATGGCATGATGGCATTTACATGTCAGGCGAATTCGATGAAAATTACAGCAAAGAGTTAGACTCCTACAACCTCTTTTGAGGGAACCTACACTCTTCTTGGAACTTCGCTTGGCGCTCTTTAAAACGTGATGCCGGCCTATGGCCACCTACGCTGCGGCGACGTGGAGGACCACATTACAGAAGTACAAGGATACACGTGAGCTACTACAGAACAAAGCACGGCCTTTCGTTTCGGAAAGGTTGAAAGTGCTGAGGAAGGAACTTGATACGGAGTCCTTCACTCAGTGCTTGAGACGGCTTACGTTTAACGAAGTCTATCAAGCCTTTCAAACCAACGAAGCTCCGGCACCGCAAAAATAATTAGCTCGACACGTCCTCAGTCTAGGACAAGGAAGACAAGCACTGCCCTCTGACATTCTGAGGCCGACGCGAAGGTCCGACGCCAATCCACACCAGCCACTTACACATACCAGTAAAACGTGAATTGCGTGCGAACTGCAACATCAAAAACATACAAACCTTTGGATAAGCCGTAACAAAACGAAACCGCTTAGATCAGCGCCGGATCTCGCAATTCAGTGATGGGAGCTCACCATCACCTCACGACGAAAAACATGCACTACATTTACGGAATCATTAACCAATGCACTACTATTGGCCAATGGCCACAGTAGTTGTCACATTCAGAATCAGCACTCCCCCACTGCACCACCCGCTTCGCATGTGTCTTCCCCCCTCGCGGTGCTCTTGGCTCGCTTCCTCTATTTTTCCCGTCCTCCCTCGCTTCTCTGGATGCTCCACACGACGCCGCCTCGTGCGCGCCACCGGTCGTTCCGTCTCGCCGTCGCGGTGCTAATGCTTCACGGCTACTCAATGTGACGTTTATGTCAACACCTTCGTTGAGCGCGCCCTCGTTCTGGCGCTTTAGTGGCGCGGCGGCGCGGGGCGGGGGGTGGCGGTAACGAGGGGAGCCGCGCACACAGCAGCGGAGGTTGTTGCTTTTTTTTCTCTCGGAAGTGCACCGCGTCTGTCCTGATGCGCCCCGCCCAAGGGGTGGGCGCGCGGCGATCGCCGCTCCGTTTCGGGAACACCTGTGGTCGCTCCAAGACGAGAAAGAATGACAAGCTACACTTCGATGTAGAATCGATTTTACTTGTGTTTGTACTAATCTATTACTGAGAGGATTACGAAGTCATGTAGTAATAAATCGTACCCACTTCTCATTTTAAGCAAGAAGATATGTGCTACTGAAAAAATCTACAGAATGAAGTTGGGAATATGTATGTGTATAAACTTGGCGCGACAGCCCGTGAACGGGCTCAGGTCTACCGGCGACATCCCAACCTCGCGGCCATGGGTTAAGGGGGTACGCGTGATTAGTACGTAGATATCCCCACGCCGTCTTCCGGTCTTCTCAACCTGAGAAGTGAATTTTCTCATCGTCACACAGCAACATATATACTGGGACATTGCAGGGACAACGCACACTAGACTCTTGACTCGACCGGGAGCCTCGTAGTGGAAAGCAAGCACGCGCTGACCAAGAGCTAGCCAGGAGCCGAAGTTGAGAATATACTATTTTTAAATGTTTCATAACAATATGACCGTTTTTTCAAACACGTTTACATTTATTTAAATCGAAAGTAATCACAAATACAGAATGTAGGTGATATTTCAATCATTTCTTGTCTTTACTGTTTTATTGACATTATATTATTCTTCACGCTGTGACAAAAGTATGTTATCTAAAATAAAATCTATTCCAACGTATAAAGGTGTCAATTGTTTACATGACAGAAGATGTTTCGTATGTAATATAAAAGCAGTGTCGTAGTTGACAGAAACATCTAACCAAGCGTATACTTTGTTAATGAATCTGATTTATGCATTAAAAAGTTAGCGCTGTGGTAAATTGCGATTTAAATATACCGCAAATTTAAAAGAGCCATTCTAACTCTAGTTTCATATTCTCATTATTTGTGATACTACTCTTTCCAGTGAGAAAGTTGAATTCGTATCACAATATCCAGTACACGAAATCAAGCAGTTCTTATGACTATAACATCCGCCTATGCTAAACAAATATGTTAAATCACTCCTTTTAACTGAGTACGGGCGTATAGTCTAAGTACTTAAAGTTGGTAAGGTAGCAAAGTATTGAAAAGTACCACGGCAATCTGATGCATGCATTCGTATTCACACACATTAGTGCTGCCTTCGCTCTTAAAAGTTCATCATTTATTACACATGTACGTGTATTTCGTGTACCTATTAAATCGAGAATTGTAGTTGGACGGTTTTTCATGAAATGTAATTTTTGTTAGACTTAAAATCCATGAAATGTCTTATACTATTGTACACGTGCATTGATTGATTGTTTTGTTTGCTATGGCGTATTCTCTATTAAGTCGTTGCAAACATCCACAATATGTTTTATATTATGCACTTTGAAGGATGCAGATCTAAATGTGTACGATATCACGAGTTACATAGACGATTCTTCAATGTCTGATGATATTAAAAGGTCGTGAACTTTGCAAGTGCAAATCCTAGGCATTTAGAAACGAAATTACAATTACTAGAAAATGGATGAGATTTCACATTCAAAAGTGTTTTATACTCTGCGCTAATCGATTGCATGCAACTAGATAATTATTGTGAATTATCATTGGCACAGATCTCTGTATGGAGTTGATCTACATTAAGAAAGGTGACTTAAATCGATCGATTATTCAGAACCACAGGGGTCCATAACCATTCATCTATGAAAGGCAAACATAGTTTTTAGTACCGTAAACGTGCAAAAGGCGTGTACAACAGGTTAGCAAAAAAGCGATACAGCAGTAGTTCGCACCGTGTATTTCTTCCGAGTTGAATTAAACGTATTGTAATATATTGTAATTAATTCTGTTGTGGCAGAAGTATTGAATTTATACAATGAGAAAGTAAGGCTCTCCTGAATCCAGAACAAGGTGGAATTTGGAGTACAAAGAAGAAGCCACTGGCGAGTAGGGTTCGTGAAAGGAAGAGAAGACATGAAAATCTCGAATCAAGACGGTGGGAAATTGCTGTTCGCGCTGGTTGGTGTTCGCGAACGAAAAGTGGGCACATAGTCATTTGAAAAAAAGGAAAGGAAGCGTAATAAGCGCTTGCTCAGTGTACTACAAAGGGGCTCAGTTTAAAATGGGTTTAGTGAAGCTGAAACCCCCACATTTCACTATTTTAACGTACTGGGATCCTATCCGGAGTGTGTCAAGTAACACTGAGGGTTGTCCTTTACTAGCCCGTAGCCACGTAAAGCATGCTGGCAAGGGTTTTCCCTTTTCAAATTTACACTTTCCTCAGGAAGATGACATAACTATTTGTCCACCAGTGTGTCATTCTCCCTTAATATTAGGGTACGCGAACCCCTCCGTTGGCCGCGGCCGTCAGTGAAGACCACGACAAGAAGCAGAAGAAGGAGATGTAACTGGCCTTGCACATGAATCGCGCTCGGGAGGTCGCAGAGTCGTCGACGCAGTGCGAGAGCCGGCCTCCGAGCGGGGGTGGAGGCGGCTGACGTGTGGACGCGAGGGGGGGGGGCGGTCGATGCGAGCAAGACGCCCAGAGCGCCGCCGTAGCGGTCGCCCTCTGCCGTCCCCAGCATCCGTCTCCCCGCCCCTCCGCCCGGCGCCGGCGCCGGCGGCGGGGCCGGGGACGGGGACGGCGCGTGTCGGTCGACCAGCGCGGAACAATCGGGCCGCCAATTAGGATCGGGGCGTCAGGAACCCCTTTGTGCGCGCGGCGCCGGGAAAGTCGCTCCCGGTCATATTTTCCGTCCGCCTCCGGACCTCCAGCGCTCGAGCCGCCGACCGGCCGAACCCTCGAGCGGACGCGGCAGCGGGGCGCAGGGGCACGTTACGGGGAAAAGTATAAGTGAGAAGTGTAGCGGTGCGAGTTTCAAGACGTTATGTATTAAACATTTTCTTATGTTGCATTACTTTATCTCTTCTAACATATGTATTAAACATTATTTGTCCACTATTTTGTTTGTAATCCTACGAAAATAGGTTGATATGTGGATAATGTTTCAGGTTTAAAAGAAAGTGTATAGCTAGAATTCTTTGTGAGTAATGTTCAAAGAAAATACACACTTTTTGATAAAATGGTGAGGCAATTTTACTTGTAAAATATTTGAAAAAAATAATGATGTTGATTTGATATTCAAATGTGCACATAGGACATTGAAACAACTTTTTTAAAAAAATTAGTTTTTCTTTTAACAAACCTTTAAACAAATGTTTTAACAAACAACATTTCAGTCGAGAAATTGCTTTCTGTAGAGTTTGTAATAAGACTATTAATACCTAGTATATGCACCTATAGAATGCAAAGGTTTAAAAACTTAAAATAATGACACAGAAATCAAGGACGGGAAATAGGGCCGGTAATAATAATTTCCTTTGCTTTCTTTTCCTCTGTTTCCATCTGCTGCCTCTTTTCACATATTTCTCCGACGAGATAGTAACGGTGCTGATGAATATTCCTCTCGTTTCTGACAGAACTATCCACACCCGACAAAGTACGTCCAATAATGTAGAAAACTAAGACCTAAAGAAAAAAGAGCTTGTCAAGTTGCGGGAAGAAAATGGCAATGAAGTGAAGCTTCGTCGCCTTCCTGTCTGGAGCTTTTCCGAACCGCCCTCTCCACTGCCTCTTTTCGAATCCTTCGCGGGCGAGATAGCGGCTATGGCTGCAGTGGAACGAAGGCTTCTTTTGGAGGCCGCCTCCGCGCTGCAGTCGCGAGTAAGCCGGAACCTTGGTGTTGTCTCTGTTGGAGCTGGCCCGCTCAAGCCTCGGTCACAAAAGCGTCTTGACGCGAGGAAACTTTCCCTCTTTTTCTTCTCCCCTCCTCTGATCTGAGAGAGTCCTCTTCCCCAGCAGTCCTTACGAGTTCCGCGAAAGCCTCCCACTGATGTACTGGTTTTGATATGGGGTACTTAAAGAAGTGGGTTTTAATATTCTCGTCTTTCCTTATAGCGCTACATTTTCGCCTACAGAATGCATATTTAACATTAATTAGTAGTCTAGCTGTTTTATTGGTCTGTTTTACTGCAGCTTTGTGACCTCATTTAAAAAAAGAATCGCAAAGAAGTCTGCGTGTCTTTTATTTATCTTCAGATTTCGCACAGTTCTGAATCTGTTTGTATCAAAGCCTTCCACGAATGTTTTATAGAAGAGAGAGAAATTTAATCATAGTAGAATAAAGATTTTATACTTCCGACAATTCTCAATTAAGAGCTTGCCGTATATATATTTGCGGGTTCTTTAAGCACCGCGTCTGTGTGGTGAGAAGATCTCGTTTGTTAAATCTTCCGACGACCACAGCGCCGACGCCAGAGTGTTTGTAAGCTCCAAAGAGGATATTCGATGTTCCGACGCCATCCGCTCATTTCGTGTTTACTAGACCGTCGTGGTACATGAGGGATTTTCATAACACAGAGCGCTGGTTTAATATGAATTGAAATGGAATTAGGTACAACGTGTGTGTCATGAATCTGGTGTTACTGACCATGAAATTTCAGAGAATTTGCTACAAGAACGTTTGAGAAAGAACTAACTACATATCGTAAAATTGTTTTGGCAACACAGTGAGTCGTGTATGTCTAAAGAGGATATCGTTTCACTTTTCTATTAATGCTTGTTATAAACAATTTTAATAGTACAATAGCATTGGAAGAATAGTGGAATTTTAGAAATGCTTAATTTTAGCCACGTGATTGAGGTTAAATTGAACTTCACTATCTGTACACGTTGTTTAGATTTCAGTGGGAGAAAAAATCGCCGATTTCTGGCGCACGATTACATAAATTTCTCTTATTACGCAGTATTTGTAAGGCTAGAACGTAATATAGTTATTCCAATTAATGTTCTCGGGGCACTAAATCGATTTCTTAACGAAGGTCAGCATGTGGGATAAGAGCCAAATTCTGTAGCTGATTTGCGTCGACAAATAGTTTTTATTACTCGGAAGGGAATTTTTCTTCTCAAATTCTTGCCACAAACGGTCGTTTATACCTGTATTTATAATTTAACTTGTATATGGGTTAGGATGGAGATCCCAGAAACATAAGCGCAGAATACACTTCACCTCATACTACGTTACACTAGTGAACTGATTTCTGACGATGAATGACTTAAAAGATAAATAATAGGAAATTGAAGTGATATGGTGCTTATAAAAAATTTCAATTTCAATATTGTGTTTTTTATTCTGATATAATTCGGAGTGTGTAAAATTGTTCTTAAAATATAGTACATGTTATTAATAACTCATAAAAATAGAATTCAGCCGAAGAGAAAACTCAAAAATAGATTTCGGAGGCAGGTTACATATCAGCAACTTCATTATCTTTCAGATAACAATTGAACATACGAGAATTTATAGCATATATTCTCTTGAGGACTTTATTCGGGGTTTTACTTTTTTCTTTCACAATGAAATAATGTATAGTAGATTATATTACTCAAGATTTTATTTTAAAAACTAAAAGTATGGGTGTAAGTAGAAAATGTTTTGAAGTGTCTTGAATAGTTATATGATATTTGCGAACGTCAAAATTACGGAGATTTTGAAACAGGTTAAAACGCGGAAATATCATTTAATGGAGCATTTAGCTAAAAATATCAATTCAATTGTTCAGAGAAATACTTTTTAAACAGTACATCGAAATATTATCCTAGATATATTCAATAAACCGTATAGTTGCGTAGGCTTCCGCGGCCGGAGCTCGTGTTATCTAGGCTATCCGGGACGAGCCGCGTCACTGACATAGTGGTTACCGTTTTGGACAGAGTATTGTGGCCTTCATCACTTTACAATTTCTCTCAAGTATTTAAATGAATTTACATCTTTTTCCCGAAGGATTATTTTACATACAAACCTTGGTGCTGAAAATTTCTAGCCCCTTTTCTGAAAAGCAATGATCACGTAATTTTTAACCATGTCAAATTTTATTAGTGATTATTCCAAGGACGAATTCCTACCCAAAATTATAATTTTGGATTTATGAACTGTATTATTAGTGAAACAATAGATGACATAATATTATTTCATAAATTTTGATTAAACTATCGTATTGTTCTTGAAATTATAAATTACAATATAAATGGTATTCCGAAATGTTTCTATACAACCCATTTGTTGAATAAAAAACTTTGTATTTGACCTTATACAACGACGTACTCTTGTTCATACCCCAGGAATATCAATATAAATCTACCACTAGGTGAATCTAACCTATGCTATCAGCTCTATCTGCGCTCACCCCAGGTCTTCTCACCTCGCCACGGTCGCTCGATGCGACCTTCGAGCTTTGAAGTCCGTTGTAGGGCACAGGCAATTAGGCAACCCGCCGACTTTGGATGGCGTGCGGGCCAGTAGGGCATTGCAACCGCCACGGAGTGCTCGGCGCAGAGCTGAATGCAATGCGAGACAGCTCTAAAGAGGCGGGACTTCTCTCTCCAATCTAGTACTCTGTTATAGAGATAGAGTTGTAGTATTCGCTGTGTGTGTCTATGAGAGAGAGATAAACGGAGGGAGAGTCGGAGAAGGAAACGGAGAGGGATAGATAGACGGGGAGAGAGAGAGAGTCGGAGAGATATATATAATGCAGAAAGAGGTAGAAAGAAACAGGTAGAAATCAACGGAGAGAAACGAATTTTGCAACGAAGACAGTAAGAATGGAAAAGAGAAGAAAACGAAATGTTGCAGCAGTGAATGTTTCATTATTAGTAATACTATTGTCCATATTGCAAAAAAGTTTTTTTTTATTATTAGATCTGAAGAATTTGCAACTTTACGTTGAAGAAACACTGGTAAATATAATCAAACAACTCAAGTTCTCTTATTTTATTTTTTACTGTTTGGTATCATCAAGTTCGTTACTCCTGCAATTCATAAGAACTAGGATATTTCAGCACATAGGCTACCTGTTCATGTTATGCATGAACACAACGAACGAAAAAGAGATTGCAGAGATTAAATCTCGAGAAAGGAACTTGCTCTCAATTTATTGTGCAGAGACACACGAAGTCGACGTGTGTACTGCGCACTTTGCGAATCCCCCGTTCCAAGATCGATTTGGGATGAAATGTGACCGTTGATTATTAAAGCGACAGAAACGAAGCAGTCTAATTGAAGCTAATTACCTTTGTATGCGAATCAATACTTGATACTGCGTTACGTCGATCCCGCATCCCGTTGTTGGCACTAGCCGGGCGAGTCGGAAACGGGGTCGGTTACTAGGATGACAGCGAGGGGGTCAGGCGCGGGGGTCAGGCGTGGGGGTCAGG